>JAJDFG010000815.1:0-67500 GCA_021039105.1 Scomber colias
TAGGAAAGGAAAGAAGGAAAGGAAGGAAGGGAGGAAGAAGGCTCATCAAACCACATGATAAATAAACTCAATATAAAAACAGTGGAAACTTCTTTCTCAGTGTCAATTTAAAGATATTAATATTACAACAATATTATAGAGATGACTGTCGATGCTTTCACTATGAAACTCATCAGTAATGTGGATTTAATGACAAAGACTTCCTGATTCATACATCCAGATGAGGAATATTAAACTTTACCTGCTTCCTGTGTTAACTTTGGAACTTGTCACATATTTTTCAGACTCCACTAAAAAACAAACAGAGAAGAAAACACATTATAATAAAAGATGAATGATGAGCTGAGTGATGCTCAGACTCACAGCTGTAGGTAGCTTCCAGATGTAGTACAAACAATGAAGGAAGGGAGGAAATGAAGAGAAGGAAGGGAGAAAGGAAAGGAAAGGAAGGAAGGGAGAAAGGAAGGAAGGAAGGAAAGGAGGAAGGGAGAAGGAAGGAAAGAAGGACAGACAAAAGAAGGAAAGGAGGAAGGTAGGGGAGGAAAGAATGAAGGAAGGGAGGAAGGAAGGAAAGGAGGGAGGAAGGAAGGAAGGACGGAAGGAAGGAGGAAAGGAAGGAAGGAAGGAAGGATGGAGGAAAGTAGGAGGGAGGGAGTAAAGAAGTAGGAGGGATGGAGGAAGGAAAGAAGGGCAGAAGAAAGAAGGAAAGGAGGAAGGGAGAAAGGGAGGAAGGAAGGAAAGAAGGACAGAGGAGAAAGAAGGAATAGAAGGAAAGGAGAAAGGTAGGGGGAGAAAGAAGAGAGACAGAGGGAGGGAAGAAAGAAGGATATACACAGAAGCTTCCAGATGTATTAAAAAAAATATTTATATATATATTTATATAAATAAGATATAAGATATATATAAAGAGCTAAGACCTTAAATGGCCCATTTTACCTGATATCACCCTATCTGTGAGTGTAAAGGTTTAACTGAGAATGATGTCACTTCCTGTTTGTCTATCTCACTTCATGCTGATTACAAGAGTCCAGATGTAGAAACAGACTCAACCTGCTTTATCATTCTTCTTCTTTTATTCTCAGTAAGAAAGCAAGTAAGCATCATTCATGAACAGACTGCTGAGTAATCCTTAAGGAAGCTTTCAGAGAGCAGAGAAAGTCTTTAGTTTTTATGCTTTTTGTTGAATGTTGGTGTCTGACTTTTTGAATGAAACATTTTTAGAAAGTTGAAATATTTCCTTTTTTGTTTCTGGTTAAATGATGTGATGCAGCCCAGTGTCATTTGGTGTAACCAGTAATTTTTTTCTCCATAAAATTTGTGTTTATAAATGTGGAATAAATGGAATCCACCTTAAGTAACCCCCCCCGCCCAAAGGGCCCGCTCCCCCTCAGTGGTTAACCTGCCTAGTGGCGAGTTATTGTTACTACATATAACACCACTACTACAGTCTACAGTTAGCCGAGTTAGCCGCTGAGCTAGCAGCAGAAAGCTCTCAGAAGTAGCGTCCATCTTTCTGGTAGAGGTGGTGACTTTGATTGACAGGTGACACTTGGTAGGGGGCGGGGCTTCAGAGGCTGATTTTTTACACAACTTTGAAGCCTAATTTCATATATTTGGCAATTTTTTTTAATCATTCAAATTTGGCAGGGTGGTTAACAACACACTTTTCTGTGGTATGTCAAACTCAGAACACATATTTATTCTGACTTTACACGGAGTTTTAATTCTATAACTCATCTGATTTCTGGCTAAAAGAAAAGTTTTTAAGGTGTTTTTTTTTCTCTCAATTTAAACCCTGAACAGTATGGAAGGGTTAACAAACTATAAAACATTAAATAACCAAACATGAACTTAAAAGCCTCAAATATAAACCAGACTGAGTGAAACTGACCTTCACTCTCCTGAGGCTGGTGTCTCCTCCACTAAAGCTTCAACAACACAGAAAACATCAACAGTTCAGTGTTTTACTGCTGATGTTAATAAAAACACTTCAACAGGAACTAAATCATAGCAGAAACTTCTGATGTCATTAAAACAACAGTTAACAGAATTGAACCTGCAATAATTTTGATATTTGAGTAAATTTTAAAGCAAAAATGTCAAAAATTCACATTTATTTTCGGTTTTATTTAAAGATAAAAAGCTGAATATCTTTCTGGTTTTTTTTGGAAGGAAGGAAGGAAGGAAGGAAAGAAGGGAGGAAGAAGGAAGGTAGGAGGGAGGGAGGGAGGAAAGAAGAAAGGAGGGAGTGAGAAAGGAAAGGAAGGAAGGAAGGTAGGAAGGAGGGAGTGAGAAAGGAAGGAAAGAAAGAAGGAAGGGAGGAAGAAGGAAGGTAGGAAGGGAGGAAGAAGGAAGGTAGGAGGGAGGGGAGGGAGGAAAGAAGGAAGGAGGGAGTGAGAAAGGAAAGGAAGGAAGGAAGGTAGGAAGGAGGGAGTGAGAAAGGAAGGAAAGAAAGAAGGAAGGGAGGAAGAAGGAAGGTAGGAAGGGAGGAAGAAGGAAGGTAGGAGGGAGGGAGGGAGGAAAGAAGGAAGGAGGGAGTGAGAAAGGAAAGGAAGGAAGGAAGGTAGGAAGGAGGGAGTGAGAAAGGAAGGAAGGAAAGAAAGAAGGAAGGGAGGAAGAAGGAAGGTAGGAAGGGAGGAAGAAGGAAAGAAGGAAAGAAGGAAGGGAGGAAGAAGGAAGGTAGGAAGGGAGGAAGAAGGAAAGAAGTTAGGAGGGAGGGAGTGAGACAGGAAAGGGAGGAAAGGAGGAAGAAGGAAAGAAGGAAGGGAGGAAGAAGGAAAGAAGGAAGGGAGGAAGAAGGAAGGTAGGAGGGAGGGAGTGAGAAAGGAAAGGAAGGAAAGGAGGAAGAAGGAAGGAGGGAGGGAGTGAGAAAGGAAAGGAAGGAAAGGAGGAAGAAGGAAGGAGGGAGGGAGTGAGAAAGGAAAGGAAGGAAAGGAGGAAGAAGGAAGGAGGGAGGGAGTGAGAAAGGAAAGGAAGGAAAGGAGGAAGAAGGAAGGAGGGAGGGAGTGAGAAAGGAAAGGAAGGAAAGGAGGAAGAAGGAAGGAGGGAGGGAGTGAGAAAGGAAAGGAAGGAAAGGAGGAAGAAGGAAGGAGGGAGGGAGTGAGAAAGGAAAGGAAGGAAAGGAGGAAGAAGGAAGGAGGGAGGGAGTGAGAAAGGAAAGGAATTTAACCTGCAATAATTTTGATATTTGAGTAAATTTTAAAGCAAAAATGCCAAAAAATTCACATTTATTTTCTGTTTTATTTAACGATAAAAAGCTGAATGTGTTTCTGTTTTGTGCTGCTGGCTGAACAAAAGACATCAGCTTTGACTCCAGGAACACATCACAGCCATTTTTCACCATTTGCTGACAATGATTAAACCACAAAATAACAGCTAGATGAATCAATAGTGGAAATAATTGTACGTTAAAGCCCTAAAACCAGCATAACTCTCACTACTGCAGCCTAAACCTCATCTCATCCTCATGTTTAATGTCTCACCTCCACTTGTGTCGATGGTGTCAGCTTCTTTCTCTGAAGAAGGAGAATTAAAAAAACAAAACTATTAACACCAGCAGGAGTGAAATCATCCAGAGAAACATGAACACTCAGTAACAGACAGTAGAAACATGAGAGAGAGGAATGTGTCTGACTGTAAGAAGGAAGAAAGGGAGGAATGAAGGAAGGACAGAAGGAAGGAAAGAAGGAAGGAAGAAAGGAAGGGAGGACAGAAAGAAGGAAGGAAGGAAGGGAGGAAGGAAGGACAGAAAAAAGGAAGGAAGGGAGGAAGGACAGAAAAAAGGAAGGAAGGGAGGAAGGACAGAAGGACAGAAGGAAGGACAGAAAGAAGGAGGAAGGGAGGAAGGAAGGACAGAAGGAAGGAAGGAAGAAAGGACAGAAGGAAGGAAAGAAGGAAGGAAGAAAGGAAGGGAGGACAGAAAGAAGGAAGGAAGGAAGGACAGAAAGAAGGAAGGAAGGAAGGGAGGAAGGAAGGACAGAAAAAAGGAAGGAAGGGAGGAAGGACAGAAAAAAGGAAGGAAGGGA
Source organism: Scomber colias (assembly GCA_021039105.1). Lineage (NCBI taxonomy): Eukaryota > Metazoa > Chordata > Actinopteri > Scombriformes > Scombridae > Scomber > Scomber colias. Next base: position 4,026 of record JAJDFG010000815.1, read on the forward strand.
GGAAGGACAGAAGGACAGAAGGAAGGACAGAAAGAAGGAGGAAGGGAGGAAGGAAGGACAGAAGGAAGGAAGGAAGAAAGGACAGAAGGAAGGAAAGAAGGAAGGAAGAAAGGAAGGGAGGACAGAAAGAAGGAAGGAAGGAAGGACAGAAGGAAGGAAAGAAGGAAGGGAGGAAGGAAGGACAGAAAAAAGGAAGGAAGGGAGGAAGGACAGAAAAAAGGAAGGAAGGGAGGAAGGACAGAAGGACAGAAGGAAGGACAGAAAGAAGGAGGAAGGGAGGAAGGAAGGACAGAAGGAAGGAAGGAAGAAAGGACAGAAGGAAGGAAAGAAGGAAGGAAGAAAGGAAGGGAGGACAGAAAGAAGGAAGGAAGGAAGGGAGGAAGGAAGGACAGAAAAAAGGAAGGAAGGGAGGAAGGACAGAAGGACAGTAACAGACAGTAGAAACATGAGAGAGAGGAATGTGTCTGACCGTAAGGATGACTGCTGTCTCCTCGAGGATCATCTAGAAAACAGATTTATCAACAAGACAGTAAACACACAGAAATCAGCAGCAGAAGAACAGCTAAGAGCGCTAACTCACATTCACCATGACTTCACCACTGAGTTTAACATACCACAGAAAAGTGTGTTGTTAACCACCCTGCCAAATTTCAATGATTAAAAAAATCACCAAATATATGAAATTAGGCTTCAAAGTTGTGTAAAAATCAGCCTCTTTCTCTGCTCCCAAACGCTGAAGCCCCGCCCCCTACCAAGTGTCACCTGTCAATCAAAGTCACCACCTCTACCAGAAACATGGACGCTACGTCTGAGAGCTTTCTGATGCTAACTCGGCAGCTAGCTCAGCGGTTAGCTCGGTGGCTAACTCGTCTGCTAGCTCAGCGGCTAACTCAGCTGCTAGCTCGGCGGCTAACTCAGCTAACTGGCTAACTGTAGACTGTAGTAGTAGTAGTGTGTGCTGAATGTATTTATACCTCTACAGCAGCAGGGGCGGGTTTATGCTAATCCTAGCTCCACAATTCAAATCTAAATGGTTGAAATGCTTTTTACACCTTTTTTAGAAATACATTTATGACCTATTTAATGTGTTTAGAAGAAAATGTTTGAACTCACTTTACACAGACTTTAAACGTATTGAGTTCTGATTCCCAGCCCTACATATTATACAAATTGAACCTTTGAGGGTAGAATAAATAGGAATAGGGTTACCTTTATAAAGCAAGGATAAAGTAATCTAAGGTAAACTCTTTCTTTGAGTATTAACATCTACAGTGATTTCACATCGTGTGTTTCCCACCTTCTAACCACTGACTGTATAAAAGAAATGGACGTAACATCTGTGACGTCACCCATTGGTTTGTGGACTGCTGCTCGGAAGCCAATAGTTTCTAATCTAGGCAGCGCCATCTTGAACATTTCAGGTGCATGCTTATTTTTGAATCATTAAAACAAATTCCTTTAAATAACAGAAATAAGAGAAACGTTTGTGTTTGACTGACCGGGAACAAAGTCGTCTTCCACCAGCGGAGGCAGCGGGACAGCAGCTGGAGAAACATTAAAACACACACGTTTAAACACACACACACACACACACATTTAAACACACACACACACACGTTTAAACACACACACACACACACACACACACACATACACGTTTAAACACACACACACACACACACGTTTAAACACACACACACACACACGTTTAAACACACACACACACACACGTTTAAACACACACACACACACACACACACACACACGTTTAAACACACACACACACACACACGTTTAAACACACACACACACACACACGTTTAAACACACACACACACACACGTTTAAACACACACACACACACACGTTTAAACACACACACGTTTAAACACACACACACACACACACGTTTAAAACACACATACACACACGTTTAAACACACACACGTTTAAACACACACACACACACACACGTTTAAAACACACATACACACACACGTTTAAACACACACACACACACGTTTAAACACACACACACGTTTAAACACACACACACACACACACACACACGTTTAAACACACACACACACACACACACGTTTAAACACACACACACACACACACACACACACACGATGCTGACGGTGCAGCAGCAGATTAACAGGACGTGTAGGAGCAGGTGGAAGGTGACGATGATGATGATGATGAGGAAGAAGATCAGGTGACGTTTTAAGCTTTGAGCGACGAGGAGACACACACACGAATGCAGGTGATGCTGTGGTTGCCACGGCAACAAGACTGCGATCTACTTCTAAGTGTAATTAAACAGCGTTCCCAGTTAAAAATCAATAAAATCAATAAATCTAAACTATTATTGACCTTTAAGTGTTTTACCGATCAAATATTGTTTATTGTCTTTGAATCTCTGATTAAGGTTATTGATTACAGTTATGATAAGTATTATATGCAACATAAAACACAGAAAACAGACATTTCAGGCTGCGACTACCTTTTAATTTCAGTATCGATTATCACCATTATTTTTGCATTAATTAATTTCACACTACCATGAATAAGTAAAGTACAGGCGCTAACGGGACCAACAGGCGCTAATGGGACCAACAGGCGCTAACGTGACCACCAGGCGCTAACGGGACCAACAGGCGCTAATGGGACCAACAGGCGCTAACCGAACGACCAGGCGCTAACGGGACCACCAGGCGCTAACGGGACCAACAGGCGCTAACCGAACGACCAGGCGCTAACGGGACCACCAGGCGCTAACGGTACCACCAGGCCCTAACGTGACCACCAGGCGCTAACGGGACCACCAGGCGCTAACGGGACCACCAGGCGCTAACGGTACCACCAGGCGCTAACGTGACCACCAGGCCACTAATAATGCCTGGATTGTTATCAAACTTCTACAGTAGTACCAATAGGGTCTTTACTCATAAATCGATGCATTAGAAAGTTTGTAAGTACACCAGGAGTTTATTAAAATAACACTTACCTGATGGCTTTTACTCTGCTGCTAATGCTAAAGCTGGAAACATTATCGAAATCTCGCGTGATCTCTGAAATCCCGTGTGGTCGCGCGAGATCCCGCACAGAGCACATCTATTGCCGGAAGAGACTCGTAGTAGTAGTGAAGAAGGAGTAAGTCTTCATGTTCGATAGTAACCTTAAACTCTGCCATGTTGTTGATGTCTTCTGCTGTACTCTCGCTTCTTGATCCTTCTTCACTGCTGCTAGCTACTAGCTACTAGCTTACCAGATACACTGTTGGTCCCGTTAGCGCCTGTACTAAGACATTCGGCTGATGGCTCTAACTCCACTAATTTGCAACCAAATGAAAAAAAAAGGGTGAGGCGTATGGAGCTATTACTGTTGCAATATTATTTGCAAATGCGTATCTCAATCTGTGTGTGTGTAATATGATCTGTGTGTGTGTAATATGATCTGTGTGTGTGTAAAAAAATCTGTAAATGTCTGTCATCACTTACAACTCAGGCAGGAGCTCTCGATTGGCTGTGTTTTTACACGTGAATTTTGCAACACTTCTGCCGCGGCAGATCCGTGATCTGCAGATGTGTAGAAATGAGATTTGTCTGTGACCTCAGTGTTCCTTTGCCCTGCGCTCAGGCTCACAGGCTCACGCTGCCTGGCTGCAGTAGCAGTACCGCCTACACACAAGTTCATGTTTCAACAGTAACTTAGTTGTCAGAAGTATTATTGCCTTCTTAAAATAAATTATCAGTAATGTTATTTGTGAACAAGTTACGTTTGCTCAGCTTGTGTGTGTCACTGAGCAAATATGTCAAGTAACAATACTTCTGACAACTAAGTTACTGTTGAAACATGAACTTGTACTTACAGCAAACACTCTTGAATCCATGTGTATTGCCTCCCGACCATACACTCGACACAACGCCAACCGTGAGCGCAATGAAATGACCCCAAAATGACACGCTTATCATCACTGGGTGCTACGCGCCGACTGGTGGTGTGTAGGCGGTACTGCTACTGCAGCCAGGCAGCGTGAGCCTGTGAGCCTGAGCGCAGGGCAAAGGAACACTGAGGTCACAGACAAATCTCATTTCTACACATTTGCAGATCACGGATCTGCCGCGGCAGAAGTGTTGCAAAATTCACGTGTAAAAACACAGCCAATCGAGAGCTTCTGCCTGAGTTGTAAGTGATGACAGACATTTACAGATTTTTTTACACACACACAGATCATATTACACACACACAGATCTGAATACACACACACAGATTGAGATACGCATTTGCAAATAATATTGCAACAGTAATAGCTCCATAGAGGCGCTGATTAGATAGATGTCATGGTGCATATGATGCTAGGTCTAAATTACGCCGAACCATCGCTTTAAGAAAGAATATGCCGACGAATTGATAAAAAAAATAACTAGCAGTTTTATCAATAATGAAAATAATTGTTAGTTGCAGCCCTGGACAAATGTGAACACAGATTTACCACTGAATGGAGAGGTGTGAAGTATAACATCACATTCAAAAGCAGCTTGAATGCAGCTTCACACACACACACACACACACAAACAGCATCACACACACACACACACACACAAACAGCATCACACACACACACACACACACACACACACACACACCACCAACAACAACGAGGTGACGACATGCAGCAGCTTCTGAGCCACAGTGAGGGAAGGAAGCACCAACCTTGGATTTCAGACTCCACATCGTGAGATCCAGAGACTGGCAGACACACAGACAGACACACAGGAGCCATAATGTTACCTCCATCACATCAGCTGATCACACAGGTGGATCACAGTGAAGGCAGACAGCAGTTAATGAGAGCATTCAGATACCGAAAGCTGCAAGTTCAGCATTAATACAGCTGCTGGTAAAAAAAAAGCTGTTATAAAATAAATAATACAATATGGCCAAAAGAATGTGGACACCCGAATCTAATAAGAGTGGAAATTTGAAGACTTGTAGTGGAGTTAGATGTCTGCTGTGTGAGTGTTGATTGACAGTTGGCTCAAATTATGCTTTTAGACTTTGGGAGTTTCAGTTTGAAGGCTTTTCTTTATTTGGAAGGTCTTGGCTCCAAATGGAAAAGATGGCGCCGACCATGAGCTGCATCTCCGGCCTTCAAACCAGCTCCAATAGAAGGTAGCAATGCATGATTTCACACTGCACTACTTCCATCTTTATATACAGTCTATGATTTTAATCGAAAGGTCCTGGCTCCAAACGGAAAAGATGGCGCCAACTAGAAGCTGCAACTCTGAGCTTCAAACCAATGCTCACTGCACTAGTTCCCTCTTTATATGATCTATCTTTATACAGTCTATGGTTTTAATCCAAAGGTCCTGGCTCCAAATGGAAAAGACGGCGCTGACTAGAAACCAGCTCCAATACAAAGTACCATTGTGTGATATCACAATGCAGTAGCTCCATCATTAATAAAGTCTATGGTATTTATCTGCCGTACTTAACAGGATGCTGTGATGCAACATTTCACAAAGTTTGATGTTGCTTGATTACAATACCTGCCCTGTTAGCACAATGTTAGCTAGAATGTGCACAACTCGGTTTTCTCAGTAAGAAACCATTAGCTTCTTTCCAAGATGGCGGGGCGTGTTTCCAGAGCGTGAAAGGAAACACTCCATTCTCCTTATTTGGAAGGTCCTGGCTCCAAATGGAAAAGATGGCGCCAACTCTGGGCTTCAAACCAGTACCAATGCATGATTTCACACTGCACTAGTTTCCTCTTTATATTATATATCTTTATACAGTCTATCGTTTTAATCCAAAGGTCCTGGCTCCAAATGGAAAAGATGGCGCCAACTCCGGGCTTCAAACCAGTACCAATGCATTAATTAATTCATGGGTCCTGGCTTTAAATTGAAAGATGGAGCCGACTAGAAACTGGCTCCAATGCAAAGTACCATGCTAGTTCCATCTTTATATAATATTAATATATCTTTATATATAGTTTATTGTTCCAGTTCATCCCAAAAGTATTCGACACAGTTGAGGTCAGAGCTCTGTGCAGGCCGCTCAGCTTCTTCCACAACAAACTGGGAAAACCATTTCTTTATGCAGCAGCAGGAAGAACACCACTGTCTCTAATACTGTTGCATAATGCAGCAGTAAGATTTCCTTCAACAGACACAGTCCACATCTGGTCATTGTCCACATACCTTTTGGCCATATCGTGTGATAATAGAGAAGAAAATAATCTGAAGTATAATAAGCAAAGAAAAAGCAGAATTTAGTATTCAAACGTTAACAGCAGCTCACATGACTTTAAATATAAAACACTGTTTCTGTTCTTATGTTTCATCAAAGAGAACAAAGAGAGGAAACGCTTTTTAATGAGCATCAAACTATAAAAAGTGTTTTAACTGACTATGAATACGAATACAAAGAGAAAGATAGAGAAAAAATATCCTTCTCTTTGATTCCTTCTTAGCAATCATGTTACAAACTTCTTATTCCGATTAGAAATTAAAAACTTAACACTGTGTTAACTTGTTTTTATACTACTTTATGGAGTATTGTGTTTCATAAGAATAGTTATTTCCTGTTGCTGCTGAAGTCTCCTTGTTTTCTCTGGGTTTTGGTTTTTTAAAATAGACGAGGAAGAAAAAGCAGTTTATTCTTACAGAGTGAAGGCCACCAAGGAAAAAAGTCTAATTTACTGGATTAACTTTAGATATATGAGCAACTAAGAACCCTGAAGCTTAGTTTTTATGAACTCTTGGACTTCCTTCGGAGCCTGAAAGTTTTTGGTTATCCCGTTGATAAATCTAATATCTTCATTGCCTACTGTTCCTTCCTTCCTTCCATCTGTCTTCCCTTCCTTCCTTCCTGTCTTCTCTTCCTTCCATCTGTCCTTGCTCCCTTTCTTCCTTCCTTCCATCCATCTGTCTTCCTTCCCTCCCTCCTCCTTTCCTTCCTCCCTCCTTCCATTCTTTCCTCCCTCCCTCCTTTCCTTCCTTCTTAATCCCTTCCTTCCATCTGTCCTTCCTTCCTTCCTTCCTGTCTTCTCTTCCTTCCATCTGTCCTTGCTCCCTTTCTTCCTTCCTTCCTTCCATCTGTCTTCCTTCCCTCCCTCCTTCCTCCTTTCCTTCCTTCTTTCTCCGTTCCTTCCTCCCTCCTACCATTCTTTCCTCCCTCCCTCCTTTCCTTCCTTCTTAATCCCTTCCTTCCATCTGTCTTCCCTCCCTCCTTCCTCCTTTCCTTCCTTCTTTCTCCGTTCCTTCCTCCCTCCTTCCATTCTTTCCTCCCTCCCTCCTTTCCTTCCTTCTTAATCCCTTCCTTCCTTCCTCCCTCCATTCCTTCCTCCTCTCCTTCCTTCCTTCCTTCCTTCCTCTTTTATCCATTCCTTCCCTTCTTTATCCATTCCTTCCTTCTCCCTCCCTTGACTCGAGGACAACAGGAGGGTTAAATCAAGACAACAAGAGAGACAGTTAATGTATAACCGGTTATCCCGTTGATAATACTTGGTGATCAATCTAATATCTTCATTTCCTACTGTTCATACGCTGCGTCCCACCTGATGCAGCCTCCTCTGTTGGAGTCTCTGGGACCGAGTCCTCCGTTGGCCCCGCCTCCTGAGGCTCTGCAGCCTGCTGATTGGCCGACTGAGACGCATGTTCACTGGTTTCTAAGACTTAAAAAGTTGGAGGATGGAGAGAATAAATTATGATATAAATATATGACTGAAAAACAGAATGGATTTCAATTGATTGGCCTTAAAAGGAAAAGTTCACAGTTTTAACCCTTAAACAGCCCTTACTAGTTATGTCATTTGCACCTAAAGTAAGGAAGGAAGGAAGGAAAGAAGGAAGGAAGGAAGGAAGGAAGGAAGGAAGGAAAGGAGGGAAGAAGGAAGGAAAGGAGGGAGGAAGGGAAGGAAGGGAGGAAGAAGAAAGGAAAGGAAGGAGGGAGGAAGGAAGGATGGTAGGAAGGAAAGGAGGGAAGAAGGAAGGAAGGGAGGAAGAAGGAAGGAAAGGAAGGAGGGAGGAATGAAGGATGGTAGGAAGGAAAGGAGGGAAGATGGAAGGAAAGGAGGGAGGAAGGGAAGGAAGAAGGAAAGGAAGGACAGATGAAGGAAGGAAGAAAGGAAGGACAGATGAAGGAAGGAAGGAAGGACAGAGGAAGGACAGATGAAGGAAGGAAGGAAGGAAGGACCCGGGAGGACAACAGGAAGGTTAAAGAGTCTGTATCTCCTGGTGCACGTTGTCTGTTTAAGGGTTAAAACAACAGTCAGGAGCCTAAATGAGCATTAAGTGTGTTTATCTGTCTGTAATGATTCCTCCTGTTCATACTGACTATTAGCAGATCTCTTCATAATGCACTTACAATGGAAGTGATGAGGCCCAGTCCTTTGAGTCTATGTGCTTTTAGTCTTTTTAGAGTCTCGGACGGCTGAAGGAAACAGCTGCTTGTATGGAAGGAGGACTGTGGATTTTGGTTCTGCATCACTTACATTGAAAGGTTGTCCAATGATAAGAGGAGCAGAACTTATCCATTATATTACAGCAGTATATAAAAGCCTCAAGGTTTAGGAAACAGTCTTGTGACCTCAGGCTGCAACAAGCTAATTCATCTCTTAATATTTTAGGTAATAGATGAATTATTCTGTCTAAAAACTGTGAAACGCCCATCAGAAGAGGATCGACCTTTTGGGAATCAGACCTGTTAATGTTAGCGCCTTGCTCTACATACTGATCTAACAGAGTCTGGGTTTTCCCCTCAGTAGATGGTCTCAGTGTCAGACTGGGTGTGAAGCAAAGTGGAGCGGATCAGTGTCACATTCATCAGGTGATCAGGTGAGGCTGACACTCCCTCAGGACGAGATTCACAGGTGGGAACGAGGGGAAACACCTGCTGGCTGGTCGTCTCAGGTATCAGGTATCAGGTCAGTCTGTGTGTGTGTGTGTGTGTGTGTGTGTGTGTGTGTGTCCTCACCTGTCCTCTCCACAGGTGAGTCTCCCACAGCTGGTCTCTCTGCCTGTTTCAGTCCTGTTTCATTGGTTAAAGGTTCAACAGTCAGACACAATCAGACACACATCCATCCACCTCATACATCATTAACATGGAGCTTCATCAGTTCATCAGCTGTTCTGGAGTTTCAGGGAGGTAATACGACACCTTAGTTTGGTTTTTTGGACACATTTAAGGACCATACATATATTTATTTAAAGGGACAGATGATGCTTTAGCTGTCAGGAGGCTGTATGTGAAAATATTCCCTTTACTGTTTATTAAAATTGATGTGAGATGACAGAATAGGCTCTATCATATAAACCAATACTGGCCAATGAATCAGTCTATCAGTTTATAATGACTAAAATACAAAGAGCAACAGAAGCTAAATCAATGTTTGGCTCTTTTTCTTTTCAATGTTAAAGTTTTTATTACATGTTGCTCCTGACATCAACCCTGAATCCACTTTCTGTTGCCATGACAATAATCCTGATTTTCTTTTAGGATCAAAAGTTTCCCACATACTGAAAGATTGATCCAGGTCAAAAACATCACTGGATTATGTGATCTATAATCCGGCCCAGTTGCCTTCTTCCTCTCTTCCTTCCATTTCCCTTCCTTCCTTCCTTCCTCCCTTCCTTCCATTTGTCTTCCCTCCCTCCCTTTCTTCCTTCCATCTGTCCTTGCTCCCTTTCTTCCTTCCTTCCATCTTTCCTGCCTGTGTTCTCTTTCTTCCCCTCCTTCTTCTTTATGTCACTCTTTCCTTTCCTTTCCTCCTTCCTTCTTCCTCCATTCCTTTCTCCTTCTTTCCTTCCTTCTTCCTCCCTCCTTTCTTTCCTTCTTTATCCATTCCTTCCTTCCTCACTCCCTCCTTTCCTTCCTTCTTCCTCCCTCCTTTCCTTCCTTCTTCCTCCCTCCTTTCTTTCCTTCTTTATCCATTCCTTCCTTCTTTCTCCCTTCTTTATCCATTTCATCCTCCTTTCCTTCCTTATTTCTTCCTCCTTTCCTTCCTTCCTTCCTCCCTCCCTCCCTCCCTCCCTCCCTCCCTTCTTAATTCCTTCCTTCCTCCCTTCATTCCTTCTTTATCCATTCCTTCCTCCTTTCCTTCCCTCTTCCTCCCTCCTTTCCTTCCTCCCTCCCTCCCTCCTTTCCTCTCTCCTTTCCTTCCTTCTTCCTTCCTTCCCCCCTTCCATCTTTCCTTCCATTCCTTCCTCCTTTCCTTCTTCCTCCCTCCCTTCCTTGACTCGAGGACAGCAGCAGGGTTAAATCAAGACAACAAGAGAGACAGTTGATGTATAACAGAGTCGGTTTTCAGTTAAGTGTCACAGTGCCTTCATCACTCATACACAGACCCATCAGAGCGGTGTTTGAGTGGTGAGGAGGTCTGGATCGTGTTTCTGAGGGAAGGAAGTGAGAGTGTTGGAGCGATCAGAGGAGGAAGCTGTGCTGCAGTGAGATAGGAGCGAGTGGAGGAAGACGGATGTGATGCTCGTTACTTTAAAAAGGTTTTAAACAACACGGCTGCTGGAGGAGATTAAACCAAGAAGGAAGAGAAACACGCCTCCGTCTCTGAACACCAACGTTTATTCATCAAAAGTTTTTTTTTTTTTTTGTCACATTTTGAAGGAAAAGCAAAGAAAACTCAAACTAACAGAGGAAAAAACTACAAGAAGCAAAAAAATAAACCTAAACTTTGTAAACTTTATTCTAATAATCTATCTCTGGATGTTCTGCTATTTATTAACCCTGCTGTCCTCGAGTCAAGGAAGGAAGGAAGGGAGGAAGAAGGAAGGAAAGGAGGGAGGAAGGAAGGGAGGGAGGAAGGAAAGGAAGGACGGACGGAAGGGAGGAAGAAGGAAGGAAAGGAGGGAGGAAAGGAAGGAAGGACAGAGGAAAGAAGGAAGGTCCTCCCTTAGGGGGAAGGAAAGAAAGAAGGAGGGAGGAAGGAAGGGAGAAAGGAAGGAAGGTAAGAGGGAGGGAGGAAGGGAGGAAAAAGGAAGGAAAGGAGGGAGGAAGGATGGAGGAAGGAAGGACGGAAAGGAGGGAGGAAGGAAGGGAGGAAGAAGGAAGGAAAGAGGAAAGAAGGAAGGAAGGAAGGTAGGAGGGAGGAAGGAGGGAAGAAAGGAAGGAAGATAGGAGGGAGGGAGGAAAGGAAGGAAGGACGGAGGAAAGAAGGAAGGAAGGAAAGTAGGAGGGAGGGAGGAAAGGAAGGAAGGACGGAAGGAAAGGAGGGAGGAAGGAAGGGAGGAAAGGAAAGGAAAGGAAGGAAGGACGGAGGAAAGGAGGAAGGACGGAAGGATAGGAGGGAGGAAGGAAGGAAGGACGGAAAGAAGGAAGGAGAGAGGACCAGCATTTAAAGCAGAAACAAACAAGCTGTTGAGTGTTTTTTTAAACTGCTGCTGTTTGAAAGTAAGAGAAACATTTTGAGTTTCTGCCCTGCAGCAAAAACATGTGCTCTACACATTCAGCATTATTCATCCCAGATATACACACTACATGACTACTACTAACTTCTGCTCTGAGTTAAACTAAACCAACATAAAATCAAAAGATAAATTACAGTTACAAGCAAACAATCAGAGTCAGAGTGTTGGGATAGTGGAGGCTGAGCTGTTTCCTAAAGAGCATTAAGTTAGAAATAACCTCATCAAAATAAAAATGACAGTACAACTCTTTTCCACAGACTGTATAAAAGAAACAGACGTAACATCTGTGACGTCACTCATTGGTTTGTGGACTGCTGCTCGGAAGCCAATAGTTTCTAATCTGGGCAGCGCCATCTTGAACATTTCAGGTGCATGCTGGGAAAAATAAAAACACGGATTCTACTTATATGGGCATGAGGCGGGGCCATGGGCGGAGCGGGGAGGTTGCTATGGTTACGAGGGCTGGATCTGGAGGACATTGGTCAATCAACCTGTCAATCAGGACGTAGCCACGCCCTAATGCATACCCTGCTTTATCATCACATATAAAATCAGGGAGGCCAAAATGTCCCAAATGAACATCATACTGCATTGAAGAAGGCTTTAAACTAGCGATTGAGACCATAAACACATTTTGAAAACGTTTACTGAGGTTAGAAATCAAGTGAGAAGTTGGTGAATTCTCCATTGACTTGTATAGAGACGGTCGCCCCCTGGTGGCCTTTTGATAGAATGCAGCTCTAAGTTACTTCCTGGTTGGCTTCATTTCAGAGGACCAGAACTCCCCGCCTGCTCTTTTCCCACTGGATCTGGAAGAGTCTCCTACCTTATTAACTTTTATACTGTATCATACAGCAGATGATCAAATAACATCCATCATATTCTCAGCAGCACAGAGAACAAGCTGAGACTTTTCCTCCAGTAAATGGTTGAAACTATCACATCACATTTAGTAAAGTAACATAATGAGTTCATAAGGTCATAATGAGACGCCTGGTATAATGAGGAGGGAAGATGGAGTCGATTTGCTTTTGAGTTATTCACCAAAAAAATCCACCAAAGAACTTTAAACTATATTTCCACATGATATGAAACAGGAGAGGCAGTATTTCAATATTTACTTCACATTTTTTACACCGATATTTTAAGTGCTAAAAACTAAACATGTTCAATAAAGTCACTGCATCACCAGAATATCAGAATACTAGGATAACAGTTAATAACAGGAAGCCAGGGCTGTAACTAACTCTTATCTTTATCATGTGTCGCCAAAGTTCTTTATCTATAAAATGTCTGAAAGTAGTTAAAAAGCTGAAGTCTTCAACAGTCTCATTTTATTCAAGCAACTGCCCAAAATGTCAAGTTTACTGTCATGAAAGACAAAAGAAATCGTCACATGTGAGAAGCCTGAACAAGCAGAAGTTCGGTATGTTTGCTTAATAAATGACTAAAATGATTATTTAATAATAGAAGCAACTAACTGAGTCATTGCTGCAGCTCTAAAAGTCTAATTAATGTTTAATAAATAGTGTAGCTACATTAGCGATGCCATTTACATGAGCTGTTCTTGCATCTAAGCTCAGGTCAGATAAAGGGTTAGGGTTAGTCTGCAGAGTAAAGGCAGAGGTCTGGTCCAGTGTGATCGCTCCGTCATGTGATCAATGAAACTGGATTTATATAAAGTTACCTGCTCTGAGCCTTTTTACATTTCTTATAAAATGACTCAAAACTGTTCATGAATTATAAGAAATACTTTGTTGATGGACTACAGCTCCATCAATATAAGCTATTTAATCCTTTTTCCTAATTGAAGTTTAACATCTACATATTAAATTCCCAGTTAAGTTTAGTGTTTCAGAGCATTGATGTAATTTTCAGTTTCAGTTCATTCTTAAACTGTAAAACATCGCAGCCTCTATTACAAATGTTTGGTTCAATATTTGGGGGGAAAATGTATGTTAATGTTCATATTCTGTATAAATAAAGATTCTTGGCTGATATATCGATATCTGCGGTTTTTTTATTCGCTAACATCGGTATCGGCATCAGCCCCAAAAATCCAGTATCGGTCAGGCCCTACAAAGTATATCGTATCATATCGTATCGTACTGTAACTGTATTGTATCGAATCGTACCGTAAAATATCGTATTGTATCATATCGTATTGTACGATATAGAATTGCACTGTATCGTACCATACCATATTGCATTGTACCATATCGTATTGTATCGTATGATATAGAATTGCACTGTATCGTATCGTATCGTACTATATCGTATTGTATCGTAATCGAATCGTACCATACCATACCATATCGTATCATACTGTACCGTACTGTATCATATTGTATTGTACGATATAGAATCCTAACGTATCGTACCTTATTGTACCGTACATACCACATTGTACCATATCGTACGATATAAAATTGCACTGTATCGTATCGTACTATATCGTATTGTATCGTAATCGAATCGTACCGTACCATATCGTATCATATAGAATCCTAACGTACCGTATGACATAGAATTGCACTGTATCGTATCGTACAATTCCACATCGCATTGTACCGTAATAGAATCGTACCGTACCATATCGTATTGTATTGTAGTGAATCTTGTCGTACCGTATCGTAATCGAATCGTACCGTACCTTATTGTATCATATAGAATCTTATCGACTCGTACTGTATCATATCGTATTGTATTGTATCGTAATCGAATCGTACCATACCATACCATATCGTATCGTACCGTACTATATCGTATCGTACTGTATCGTATCGTAGCAGTAATTTAATAAACCGAACAATGAGTGCATTGTGTGTTGGAGCCTTTTTCCATTTTGACATTTTTTCCTCTAAATCGACTCCAAACAGAAACTGAACTATAAAAAAACACTTAGCCAGCTAACTTCCCGTTTATCGGCTACTCTGGTTGCAGCTCTACACTTCCTGTTCCTGTTGTTAGATGAAGGATTCAGCTGCTACCAAAAATCACAGTTTAAACATTTCACACGTAATTTGCCGGCGTTGAGTCCGAGCACCATGAATCCGATCGCATCTTCGTGTGCGATAACGTTGCTACTTCTTTCCGTCCGCCGGTGAGCTCTTCTCTCTCCTGACTTCCTGAGCTCTCACTCCGCCGTTGCGTGTTTTCTCCTCTGCCGCCGTCGGAGGTCTCGGTAGCGTCGTGTTAGCTTTCCTCTCCAGGACTTCGGGTCTCTTAGCGGCGGCGGTGTTGGCGTTGCGTTCCCTCGCCAGCCGCTCGGCCTCCATCTTTTCTCGGAGGGCTTTCTCTCGGGCGACTCTCTGCCTCTCCAGAAGCTCCTTCTCTCTCGCCGCCGCTTTCTCTCGTTCGATCCTCTCTTTCTCCCGAGCCATTCTCTCTCTTTCTTTCACCAATCGTTCCCTCTCCATCCTTTCCCTCTGTTCTCTCGCCGCTCTTTCCTTTTCCGCTCTCTCTTTCTCTAATCTCTCTTTTTCCTGAGCGATTCGTGCATTCTCTCTGGCGATGCGTTCTCTCTCCATCCTCGCCTTCTCCTTGGCGATTCTCTCTTTTTCTTGTCGCTCCTTTTCGGCCCTCTCTCTCTCCATCCTTTCCTTTTCCCTTGCAAGTCTTTCTCTTTCCCTAGCGATGCGTTCCCTCTCCAGTCTTTCTTTCTCCGCCTTCTCTTTCGCGATCCTTTCTTTCTCAAGTCTTTCCTTTTCTTTGGCGATCCTTTCTTTCTCAAGTCTTTCCTTCTCTTTGGCGATCCTTTCTTTTTCAAGTCTTTCCTTCTCTTTGGCGATCCTTTCTTTCTCAAGTCTTTCCTTTTCTTTGGCGATCCTCTCTTTCTCCAGCCTCTCTTTTTCTGCCCTCTCTTTGGCGATCCTCTCTTTCTCAAGCCTCTCTTTTTCTGCCCTCTCTTTGGCGATCCTTTCTTTCTCGATCCTTTCTTTTTCTGCCTTCTCTCTGGCGATCCGTTCTTGTTCTTGTCGTTCCTTCTCTCGGGCGATTCGCTCTCTTTCCTTAGCGATGCGTTCCCTCTCCAGTCTCTCTTTCTCCGCCTTCTCTTTGGCGATCCTTTCTTTCTCGAGCCTCTCCCTCTCCAATCGTTCCTTCTCCGCCTTCTCTCTCTCCATCCTCTCCTTCTCTTTTGCTATTCTTTCCTTTTCAAGTCTCTCTTTCTCCAGTCGTTCCCTCTCCTCCTTCTCCTTGGCTTCCTTCTCTCGTTCCCTGGCCAAACGCTCTCTCTCCATCTTATCCTTCTCCGCTATCTCTCGCTCCAGTTGTTCCCTCTCTTCTTTGGCCAGTCTTTCCATATCTTGTTTTTCTTTCTCTGCTTTCTCTTTAGCTTCCCTCTCCACCTTTTCCTTCTCAGCCATCTCTCTTTGCATCCTTCCCTTTTCTGTCTTCTCTTTTTCAATCCTCTCCTTCTCCGCCTTCTCTGCCTTCTCCCTCACCATCTCTGCCTTCTCTTTTTCCATCATTTCCTTCTCCTCTTTCTCCTTCTCCTTCTCCTCTTTCTCTTTCTCCACCCTCTCCGTCTCCTCCTTCAGTTGCTCCTGGGCCGCCTCCAGTGTCTTCATCTTCAGCGCCCAGGCCGCCTCCTTCCCCTCCTCCTCCTCGGCGAGGAAGGCTCTGATCTCGGCCAGGGCGATGCGAGCGATCCTCTTGGCCTCCATCTTTTCGTGGATCATCCTCAGCTCTTCTTGCAGAGCGGAGCGCAGCGTGACTCCTCGGACGGGACGGTCTGAGGTTTGAGGTAAAGACGAGACTTTACCGTTAGCGTACCGATTCATCCACACCGAGCTGTTAATGTGGTAACTCACGGCAACCAAGGCGGTGTTACGAATGCAGGCAACACTGTCAGAGCATGACATCATCACTCTGTAGTTGCTAGTATAATAATATTACACCAAAACAACTCCAGTCTTAGTTTAGTTGTTGCATTAAAGCCAAACGTTATCAGCATCTTGCAGAATCTTGAGTAAATGGTTTAAAGGTCGAACAATTTTATATATTTTACTACATATTTGGATCCAAACCAACAATTAACTGATCTGCTAACAAGTATTGTGTGTGTATCAAAGTCTGATACATCTTATTCCTCTGTTGTTGTACAAAAACTATTAAAAACCCATCACAGACTCTTCATAATGAAGGAACAAACTCTGATGATCTGAATGCTATGAAAGCTTTATAGATGGTACAATGTAAATCGGTGTATCATCAGCAAACTAACAACACTTACAGTTTAAGGTTTCTATATAGATCAGGCATGTCAAACTCATTCCACAAAGGGCCATGTGGCTGTAGGTTTTCATTCCAACCAAGCAGGAGCACACCAGGCTCGACTCATTTAATCAGCTGAACTCACTCTTCAGTCAGCTGATTGGTGCGCATGTGTGCTCCTGCTTGGTTGGAATGAAAACCTGCAGTCACATGGCCCTTTGTGGAATGAGTTTGACATGCCTGATATAGATAGATGTCTATTTGCTTTTCTGATTTCAAACATCTCAATCAATCTCTTAACAATAAACTGATCTACTAACAGTGCCATAGACCTCTATTGTCGTCCAAAAACTATTAAAAACATCACTAGAAAACAAACAGAGCGACCGGTTCTCAACTCTGAATTCAACATAAACTCTGCTTGTTTGTTTTATTTCAGTCCAGTTTCTCTAATTTCCCTCTGTCCTCTTCCTACATGTGTAAAGCTCTGTGATACCTTATCCACAAAAAATTCACTTTGCATTACGTTGCACCCTTGTCCTTTTTAATTTCATCAGTAAACTTCAACCTGAACTCAAAGTTTATTAATAGTGCAACCTCACCCGAGGGTGTTTCTGCACATTTTAAAGGTTGACTCACTAACTGATTGACTTACACATTAAATCAACTAATTAATTCATTACTAGTTAATAAGGGTTGGAGGTTTCTGGCACAACTTCACCTGCTTCCAAGGTGCATGGAGGGGAAAAAAAGTCTAAAAAACTCAAAGCTCCAGCAACACTAGGATCAGGGACACTGGGGTTAATAGGGTTGGTCAATATCGATAAAAACCCTCTATCATGCTTTTTGTAATTTTACATGAGACTTAACATTTAGGGAAATTGTTAATGGGCAAAATAGGGTTAGGGTTACCTGCTAGAGATGCCTTTTTTGAAATTAAATGACTTAATTCATCACATAAATGTAAAAATCACTGCAAATCATCCACTTCCACTAGTTTATAATGTCAAACAAACAGATTATTACTATTTGTTTTTTCTATTTTGTCATTAAAAGTTCACAGTTCACTGGACTTTTTTTTAAAATGCTCAAACCAAAGCCGTGCTCACATCAAACCAGACCAGACCACAGAAACCCAACCGGTCCGTTCCAGACATGCAGACAGCAGCTTTCTGTACCTCGGGTGGCGTTCTTTCTAGCAGCCGTCTCCTCCGCTGCCTCGTCTGACACAGAGACCAACAAACAGACTGTCAGCTCACTTTCATCTCTACAGAGAGTTTAACCAACACATCACAGCAGGTCTGATGACACTAACAGGCGGGGAAGGTTAAGCTCAGTCAGATGGTGAGATCATGCCGCCTACTTTCCAACCACATCAACAGATAGATACGAGGTCATTTGAACAGGAAGTATCGGTTGATGTAAACTCTAAGTTACAGACAGTAAATCACACAAACTCAAACACGGAAAGATCTGAGCTTAGGGCCCTATGACTCCCGCGATCATGGAATTGCGGAATTGGCCGATTAAAACAGACCCTTCTGTCTTAGTCGGCGAAAAAACTTTGAAAACTCGACTCTAACCCCTCAGTACAGATCCGAGTAGTTCCTGAAGGACTTCTATTGGCACTTTTCCACTACACAGTTACAGCACTACTTGGCTCGACTCCACTCGGGTCCAGGAACGACCTTTTCCATTACAAAACGGTACCTAATCAACGTGGGTGGGGTCGTCATAGCAACGCTGGGTTAAACTGCCGTGACTTCGTTTTATACGCGACACAAACACATAAACAATGGAGGACATGGAGGCGATGGTGTACTTGCTGCTGTATGTGGCTTTCTGTCACACACACCTCCTTCCTTCCTTCCTTCCTTCCTTCCTTTCCTTTCCTTCCTTCCTGCTGCTGTATGTGTCTTTCTGTCACACACAAAGCAAAGAGAAGAGAAACCGAATCGCTGTAACGCTGTTGCCGGTATTTAAAAATGTCGGGTTTGATTCTTGTGTGGGACGGCTCATGACTCTTCCAGTGACAACTCTTCTGACCAATCAGTGGCCGGCAGTCTGATGACGTCACATTTAGTATCGGCCCGGCTCGCTTGGAACCTCAGCAGAGCAGGTACTAAAAAAGTACCAGGTACCAGGTAGGTACTATCCCTAGTGGAGACGCAGGACGTTGAGTCGAGTCGTGCTGGAACTATGTAGTGGAAAAGCGCCATATGTGTTGGATTCACAAAAATTCAAACGGAAAAAACGGTATTTAGGAAGGTTAAACTCAGTCAGATGGTGAGATCATGCCGCTTACTTTCCACGAGGTCATTTGAACAGGAAGTATCGGTAACAGACAGGAAATCACACAAACTCAAAAACACGGAAAGATCTGAACTCCTTTTGTACCTTTTGTGAGTTTCATCTCAGGAAGAGGAGCCTCTACCGTCTCGTCTTCTAGGACGGTTCAAAACAAACCGGTCAGTGGTTACGTTTAGTTCATCGTCTCATTTATTTTTGCTTCCTGTCACTTAAAACTAGGGCTGCTCGATTAGGGGAAAAATCATAATCATGATTTTTTGGGTCAAAATTGAAATCACGATTATTAAAATGATTTTTTTTAAACTTTAGAAACATGCTGCAGCCTTTTATCTGCCGCTTAACCCTCCTGTTGTCCTCGAGTCAAGGAAGGAAGGGAAGGAGGAAGGAAATAAGGAAGGAAGGAAAGGAGGGAGAAAGGAAGGAAGGAAGGTAGTTAGGAGGGAGGGAGGGAGGGAGGAAGGAAGGAAGAAGGAAAGAACAAATGAAGGAAGGTAGGAGGGAGGGAGAAAGGAAAAGAGGAAAGGAAGGAAGGGGATGGAGGAAGGAAAGGAGGGAGGAAGGAAGGAAGGAAGGAAGGAAGGAAAGGAGGGAGTAGGGAAGGAAGAAGGAAGGAAAGGAGGGAGGGAGGAAGGACAGAAGGAAGGAAGTAAGAGAGGAATGAAGGAACAGTCAAAACAGACGGGGTCAATTTGACCTGGGAGGACGACACAAAGGAAGTAAAGGAGGATGTAAGGAAGGAAGGATAGAAGGAGGAGAGAGCAAAGAAAGAGAGGAGGAGGGGAAGAACGAAGGAAAAATTAAAGAAAGAGGGAGGAAGGAAGGAAAGAAGGTAGGAGGGAGGGAGGGAGGGAGGGAGGGAAGAGGGAGGAAGGAAAGAAGGAAGGAAGGAAGGTAGGAGGGAGGGATGAAGGAAGGAAGGAAGGACAGAAGGAAGGAAGGAAGGAAGGAAGGACAGGAGGGTTAATTGAGCCTTATTTGAAACGTTGATGCATTCAGATCATATTGAACCTTGGCGGTGTTAGAGCTTTTACTTTGGAGCAAACAGGAAACAGGAAGTGGTGCAGGAGCAGACGGAGACCGTACCTTTACCTTTACCGGCTCTCTTCTTGGACTCTTTCTTGTCCTCTATGAGGTTTAGAAACAGACGGGACAGTGAGCAGGGCTACGGGTCATGTGACTGATGGTCATGTTAAACACACACAGGGTTTGGGTTTGGTACCTTTTCTCAGTCGGTCTCTTCTGAGTGCCGGACCTTTTAACGTCTTCTCATCTGAACCAACACACGGCAGGAAGTTAATAAAGCTACCCACTGTTCATCTCAACACTCTAAATTAAATACGTCCATATGACTTCCTTCCTTCCTTCCTTCTTTCCGCTGTCCTTCTTGCCTTCCTTCATCTCTTCCTCTTTTCCTTTCTCCCTCCCTCCTACCTTCCTTCCTTCCTTTCCTCCGTCCCTTCCTCCCTCCCTCCTTCCTACCTTCCTTTCCTCCCTCCCTCCTCCCTACCTTCTTCCTCCCTCCCACCTACCTTCCATCCTCCCTCCCTCCCACCTTCATTCCTTATTTCCTCCGTCCTTTCTTCCTTCCTTCTTCCCTTCCTTTCCTCCCTCCCTCCCACCTACCTTCCTTCATTCCTTCCTTCTTTCCTTTCCTCCGTCCCACCTACCCCCTTTCTTCCTTCCTTCTTTCCTTTCCTCCGTCCCACCTACCCCCTTTCTTCCTTCCTTCTTCCTCCCTTCCTTCCTTCCTTTCCTCCCTTCCTTCCTTCTTTCCTTCCCTCCCTTCCTTCTTTCCTTCCTCCCTCCCTTCCTTCTTTCCTTCCTCCCTCCTTTCCTTCCTTCCTCATTTCTACTTTCTTCTATATCTGCTAACAGATGGACAGCAGAGAAGAAAACTATATATTTGACTTTTTATGGATGTTTTAAAACCTTTTCCATCATTTAAAAGTATTTCTGTTTCAATTATTGTAATTTATTTTGACTCTCTCTGCAAGCGGTGGAGGAGGATTTCCAGTGTGTCTGAACAGGAAGTGAACAGGAAGTGAACAGGAAGTGCTTCAGTAAAAACAGCTGAATAACACATGCTGTAACTCACAACTCCAGAATTTTAATATCCACAATCTGAACGGATTCATGAAGGATAAACAACCGACCGCTGACCTGCTGAGTTACAATCACATATCAAACATGAATGTGCTCAACACATTATGAGTAAGAAAGAATACAAAGAACAAACCTTTACAGAGTTACTGTGTCTTTAAGACAGAGGTGTCAAACTCATTATCATTCAAGGGCCACATACAGCCCAATTTGATACATGTGGGCCGGTCCACTGAAAGGAAGGAAGGGCGGAAGGAAAAGGAGAAGAAAGAGAATACTGGAAGGGAGGAAGAAAGGGAGCAAGGAAGGAAGGAAGGAAGAGAAGACAAGAAGGCAGGAAGGAATGAAGAAAGGGAAGACAGGGGAGGAAGAAAGGTAGGAAGGGCAGGAAGGAAGGAAGGATAGAAAGATGGAAGGAAGGGCAGATGGAAGGAAGGAAGGAAGGAAGGAAGGAAGGAAGGAAGGAAGGAAGGAAGGAAGGAAGGAAGGAGGGAAGGAAGGAAGGAAGGATAGAAAGATGGAAGGAAGGAAGGGAAGAAGGGCAGAGGGAAAGAAGGAAGGAAGGAAGGAATGAAAAAAGGGAAGACAGGGAGGAAGAAAGGTAGGAAGGACAGGAAGGAAGGAAGGATAGAAAGATGGAAGGAAGGAAGGGAAGAAGGGCAGATGGAAGGAAGGAAGGAAGGAAGGAATGAATAAGGAAGGAAGGAAGGAAGGAAGGAAAAGAAGACGGGGGAAGGGAGGAAGAATGGTAGGAAGGACAGACAGAAGGAAGGAAGAGAGCAAGAAGGAAACTGGGCCGGATTGGACCTCACGGCGGGCCGATTCTGGCCCACGGGCCGCATGTTTGACACCCCTGCTTTAAGGGTTAAGAGCGGCATAAAGAAGAACAGCACGGAGATCAAAGAAGACTGATCATCACACTTCTAATATATGGGTCAGTGACAAGAAAGGGTTAAAAAAAGGTTTTATATCATTTAAATGACATTTGCACCATTTTTTAACCAAAAGTCAGACTGAATGCTCCTGAAAATGTCAAATGGTGTAACCACAAAAGAATGATAAATATTAAATATTTTAAGGAAGGAAGGACGGATAGATGGAAGTAAGGAAGGACAGATGGAAGGAAGGAAGGAAGGATAGATGGAAGTAAGGAAGGACAGATGGAAGGAAGGAAGGAAGGATAGATGAAGGAAGGAAGGACAGATGGAAGGAAGGAAGGAAGGAAGGATAGATGAAGGAAGGAAGGACAGATGGAAGGAAGGAAGGAAGGATAGATGAAAGGAAGGAAGGACAGATGGAAAGAAGGAAGAAAAAAAAAGAAAGAAAGAAAGAAAGAAAGAAAGAACAAGCAGTACGAGGAAAGGAAGGAAGGAAGGAAGCAAGGAAGGACAGATGGAAGAAAGAAAGAAAGAAAGAAAGCAGTCAGGTTCCTGATCTCCATGGTTCTCCAGATGAAATGTAATATTTAGAACAATAGTATTCCATTGGCTTTATTTCCTCCTTCCTCCCTTCCTTCCTTCCTTCCAAAGTGTTTATGGTTACACCACTTAGACATTTTGCCATAATCCTCCAATATATTCTCTCTAAATGGATTAAAAGCAGAAATTTAAATTTAAACTAAACCACATGGAGACACTAACAGAAGTCACTGACCCGTATATAAAAACTATAAAGCAGGATTTGTGAATATTAGAAGGTTGCCGGTGGAAACGTGCAGACATCGTATGATATAGTTATTATTATAAAGTGTTATTAAAGTCTTATTAACACAGCAGAACATGAAGAACAGAGCAGTGATGTTAATATATTGATTAAAGTGTAAAACTGTCATCAGGTGTTTGGTGGTAAACTCTCACTTTCTATCAACCGGCATCAAAGTAAGACAAAATCCATGAGACCTCTGAGTCATTAAAATAAGATTCACAAAGTGCACAAGTGATTATCTCTCCTTCTAAACGACTTACTGGAGAATAAATGAGTCAATGTGAAGCAAATAACCAGATAAAAAGGTGAATAAATATTAATTATGGAGGATTATTCTCAACAAGTTCCTGCATGTTGATTTCAGACATGATGTAAAACTGTCAGCTGAATAAAGGAAATTAATCTAGAAACAGAATAACTGGAAAAAGAACTAAAAGAAGGAATGAAAAGAGGGAGGGAGGGAGAAGGAAGGAAAGAGAGAGAGAAGGAGGGAGGAAAGGAGGAAGAAGGAACAAAGGAAAGGAGGGAGGAAGGAAGGAAGGACAGAGAAAAGAAAGAAGGAAGCAAAGAAGGTAGGTAGGGGGAAGGAAAGAAAGAGAGAAGGAGGGAGGAAAGGAGGAAGAAGGAACAAAGGAAAAGGAGGGAGGAAGGAAGGAAGGACAGAGAAAAGAAAGAAGGAAGGAAGGACAGAGAAAAGAAAGAAGGAAGGAAGGAAGGTAGGGGGGAGGAAAGAAAGAGAAGGAGGGAGAAAGGAAAGGAGGAAGGCAAGAAGGACAGGAAAGGACGATGGGAGGAAGGAGGGAGGAAAAGAGGAAGGAAGAAAAGAGGGAAGGAAAGAAGGAAGGAAGGGAAGGAAAGAAAGAAGGAAAGAAGGGAGGAAGGAAAGAAGGAAGGAAGGAGGGAAGTAAAGAAAGAAGGAAAGAGGGAAGGAAAGAAAGAAGGAAAGAGGGAAGGAAAGAAAGAAGGAAAGAAGGGAGGAAGGAAAGAAGGAAGGAATGAGGGAAGGAAAGAAAGAAGGAAGGAAGAAGGAAGGAAAGAGAGAAGGAGGGAGGGATGAAAGAAGGAAGGAAGGAGGAGGGAAGGAAAGAAAGAAGGAAGGAAGAAGGAAAGCAAGGAAGGAAGGAGGGAAGGAAAGACGGAGGGAAGGAAGGAGGGAAGGAAAGAACGAAGGAAGGGAAGGAAGGAAGGAACGAAGGAAGGGAAGGAAGGAAGGAACGAAGGAAAGAGGGAAGGAAAGAAAGAAGGAAAGAGGGAAGGAAAGAAAGAAGGAAAGAGGGAAGGAAAAAAAGAAGGAAAGAGGGAAGGAAAGAAAGAAGGAAAGAAGGGAGGAAGGAAAGAAGGAAGGAATGAGGGAAGGAAAGAAAGAAGGAAGGAAGAAGGAAGGAAAGAGAGAAGGAGGGAGGGATGAAAGAAGGAAAGAAGGAATGAAGAAAGGAAGGAGGGAAGGAAGGAAGGAAGGAAACAAGAACTAAAAGAAGGAATGAAAGAGAGGGAGGAAGGAAGGAAGGAAACAAGTTGATATTAGAGATGAAACAATGAATAAAAACAAACTATTTTGATAATCAATAAATCATTTTACAACAAAAGTGGTTCCAGTTTTCTAAATGTGAAGATTTGCTCGTCAGATAACAGGTAACGGAGTCGTTTAAATTAATTTTTGGGTTTTTTTTGCCTTTTATTTTGGCAGTGAGGCTGACAGGAAACAGGAAACAGGAAACAGGAAGAGAGAGAGAGAGAGAGAGGGGAATGAGCTGCAGCAAAGGTCCGTTGTTGGAATCGAACCAGCGTCGCTCCTCACTGACTATCTGAACAGTTTAGACTTTTAATCCTTTTAATCGTCGTCTCCTGAGAAACCGAGTCACTGTTTTAACTTCTCGACGATTCATCAGGAGAAAATCTGCAGGTTCATCGAAACTGAAAATAAATGTTGAATCCTATAAAATATGTTGTTGGTTGGGAAAAAACTACAGAAAATGATATTAACCCTCCTGTTGTCCTCGAAGGAAAGGAGGAAGGAAGGGAGCAAGAAGGAAAGGGGGAGGAAGGAAGGAAGAAGGAAGGAAAGGAGGAAGGAAAGGAGCAAGAAGGAAGGAAAGGAGGGAGGAAGGAAGGGAGAAGGAATGAAAAGAGGGAGGGAGGAAGAAGGAAGGAAGGAGGGAAGGAAAGAAGGAAAGTAATGAATGAAGGAAGGAGGGAAGGAAAGAAGGAGAGAAGGAAGGGAAGAAGGAAATCAAAGAAGGAAGGAAAGAGGGATAGAAGGAAAGAAAGAAGGAAGGAAGGAAGGGAGGGAGGAAGAAGGAAGGAAAGGAAGGAAGGAAAGTAATGAATGAAGGAAGGAGGGAAGGAAAGAAGGACAGAAGGAAGGGAGGAAGGAAAGAAGGACAGAAGGAAGAGAGGAAGGAAAGGAGGGAAGAAGGAAATCAAAGAAGGAAGGAAGGAAGGAAAGTAATGAATGAAGGAAGGAGGGAAGGAAAGAAAGAAAGAAGGAAGGTAGTTGTCCTCGAATCAAGGAAGGGAGCAAGAAGGAAGGAAAGGAGGGAGGAAGGAAGGTAGGGGGGGGGGAAGGAATGAAAGTAATGAATGAAGGAAGGAGGGATGGAAAGAAGGACAGAAGGAAGGAAGGAGGGAAGGAAAGAAGGACAGAAGGAAAGGAGGACAACAGGAGGGTTAAAGACCAGTAAAGGATGATGAGTGGAGTTTTCTTTATTCTGGTTTCTTTTAAAAAGGACCAGTCCGCCCAGTTTGGCTCCTGCTGTGGAAACCAGACCACAACACACACACTGCACCTCCTCTTCCTCTTCCTCTTCCTCCTCCTCTTCCTCTTCCTCCTCTTCCACTTCCTCCTCCACTTCCTCTTCCAGCCGGACTGGACTACATCCCAGTCTGGTCCCAGTAAGCCTTGTTATTGGTTCTGGAGGTCCAGTATGACTCCTTTCACTTCCACGTCATCGCCCGCTCCACCTTCCTCCTCCTTCCCTTCCTCTTCCTCCTTTTCCTTTTCCTCTTCCTCTTCCCGCTCTACAGGTGAGGACACTACGTCATAGAGGAAGGTGAAGAAGCCATAGATCCAATCAGAGCCCTCCTCTGCTAAAATATTAAGAACCTCCTCAAGCGACTCGGCGTTCGCACTACCGCCGCCATCTTTGGTCAGGCCTGACGAGAGAGAGAGAGAGAGAGAGAGGGAGGGAGAGAGGGAAGGAGGGAAGGAGAGAGAAAGGGAGAGAAAGGGAGGGAAGGAAGGAGAGAAAAATAGAAGGGATGGATGGGAGAGAAGGTGGTGAAGGAGAACATTCAAGGGAAAAGGAGGAGAAATTAAAAATAGGAAGGAAGGAAGGAAGGAAGGAAGGATGGGAGGAAGGAAGGAAGGAAAGGAGGGAGGGAGGATGGGAGGAAGGAAGGAAGGAAAGGAGGGAGGGAGGGAGGGAGGGAGGGAGGGAGGGATGGAGGGAGAAAGGGAGGAAGGAAAGGAAGGAAGGGAGGGATGAAAGAAGGAAGGAAGGAAGGAAGGAAGGAGGGAAGGAGGGAAAGAAGGACAGAAGGAAGGAAGATAGGAAGGGAGGAAGAAGGAAGGAAAGACGGGAGGAAGGAAGGACGGGAGGAAGGAAGGAAGGAAGGAAGGAAGGGAGGAAGGAAGGAAGGAAGGGAGTAAGAAGGAAGGAAGGAAGGAAGGAAGGAAGGAAGAAAAAGAGGAAGGAAGGGAGTAAGAAGGAAGGAAGGAAGGAAGGGAGGAAGAAGGAAGGAAGAAAAAGAGGAAGGAAGGGAGTAAGAAGGAAGGAAGGAAGGAAGGGAGGAAGGAAGGAAGGAAGGAAGGAAGGAAGGAAGGATGGAGAAGAGCCGTAACAAAAAACAAACCAGGGCAAAAATAAAAGATGGCGATGCGGGAAAGAGAGAACGATAGTGAGTTAAAGGAGTCGCAGATGAATCACAGATAACAGATAAGTCTTTACTTCCTGTCTCTGTCTCGTCAGGCGATCTCTCACTTCCTGTCAGCTCACCAAAATAAAAGAAGAGGAAGAAGACGGACGATTCACTTTGCTCTTATTCTCTCTCTCTCTCTCTTATAATGACTAATGATAATAAGTCGCAGCATTTTTGGCCTTTTTAGAAAAACATTAAAATAAAATAGAAAACGAGTAATTGATTTTTTTTTTTTTTTTTTTTAACGGGTCAGTGTCCATGTGGTGTAATTTAAATTTAAAGGGTTAAAATGTGAAAATAAACGTATGAATAACTTCACACATTCTTTTTTTGTGGACCCAGCATCAAATTTCTGCTTTTAATCCATTTAGAGAGAATATATTAGAGGATTATGGTAAAAATGTCTAAGTGGTGTAACCATAAAAACAGTAACTAGTCAATAAAACACCATATCAACTAGTTTGGCATGATCTTCCTTCCTTCCTTCCTTCCTTCCTTCCTTCCTTCCTTCCTTCCTTCCACCATATCAACTAGTTTGACATGAACTTACATCCTTCCTTCCTTCCTTCCTTCCTTCCTTCCTTCCTACCTAACACCATATCAACTAGTGTGGCATGATCTTACATTATAACTTTTATATTAAATAAAGCTAATGGAATACTATTGTTCTAAATATTCCATTTCATCTGGGTAACCATGGAGACCAGGAAACATTGAAGTCATTTGTGGTTACACCATTTGACATTTTCAGGAGCATTCAGTCTTATTTTTGGTGCCAGTACCAGTATCAGTATCAGTACCAGTATCAGTATTAGTAGAACCAGCACAGTATTAGGTATTAATAGATGTAAAGGGTGAACTCTTATGTACCAACGAAGAAGAAGATCATGCTCAACAACAAACAGGAAGTGAAGTTTCTGCTTATAACGAGCTGACAGCTTCTCACCACACTGACTCTACCACTCACTCATCTCTTCAATGCTCATCAAGTGTTCTCAGGCAGTTTAGTGTGAGTGGACTCATCACTCAGACTGATGGTTAAACTGGTTTAAACTGGTTTAAACTGGTTTAACCCTTAAACAGACAACGTGCACCAGGAGATACAGACTCTTTAACCTTCCTGTTGTCCTCCTGGGTCCTTCCCTCTGTCCCTCTGTCCTTCCTTCCTTCCTCTGTCCTTCCTTCCGTCCTTCCTTCCTTCCTCTGTCCTTCCTTCCTTCCTTCATCTGTCCTTCCTTCCATCATCTGTCCTTCCTTCCTTCCTTCCTTCCTCAGATCTAAGTTCAGCTGTTAGGGTAAATGTTCCCTCCTTCTGTCCTTTCTTCCTTCCTTCATCTGTCCTTCCTTTCTTCCTTCCTTCATCTGTCCTTCCTTTCTTCCTTCCTTCCTTCATCTGTCCTTCCTTCCTTCCTTCCTTCCTCCCTCCCTCCCTTCCTTCCTCATTTCCTTCCCTTCCTTCTTCCTCCCTTCCTCCTCCCTTCCTTCCCTTCCTTCCTCCTTTCCTTCCTTCTTCCCTCCTTCCCTTCTTTCCTTCCTTCCTCCCTTGCTTCCTCCTTTCCTTCCTTCTTCCCTCCTTCCCTTCCTTCCTTCCTTCCTTACTTACTTTAGGTGCAAATGACATAACTAGTAAGGCCTGTTTAAGGGTTAAACTGGTTTAAACTGGTTAAACTGGTTTAAACTGGTTAAACTGGTTTAAACTGGTTTAAACTGGGGCACTGTGACACAGCTGTAAAACCGCTTCAGTCAAACGTCACACACTCAGAATAAAAACCAGAGAAGAAGAGAAGACGACTTGCCGAGCAGAACTTTAGCGTCTTCCACGTCGAAGTCTCCGTCTCCGTCCGTGTCGTAGGCCGTCAGTTTACCTGCAGCATGAAGAGGAAGAGGAGGAGGAAGAGGAGTGAGTCACACACGAAGTCTACAACAACACAAAGTAATAATAATAATAATAATAACAAATAAACAAAACAAGAAAAAAAAAATAAAAATAAATAAATAAAAAATAAAAAAATAAAATAAAAAAATAAAATAATTAAATAAAAAATTAAAAAATAAAATAATTAAATAAAAATAAAAACATTAAATAAATTAAATAAAAAATAAAATAAATAAATAAATACAATAATAAAAATAAATAAATAAATAAATAAAATTAAATTAAAAATTAAAAATAAAAAAATTAAATAATTAAATAAAAAAATAAAATAAATTAAAAAATAAAACAAATTTAAAAATTAAATAAATAAATAATGTAATGAATCAAACAACAAAACAAGCTCATGGAAATAATTAGTGTCCAAATTAAAATATGCAAATGTGATGAGTATAAGATTAATATTAGACAACATAGACTCACACTATGAACTGACTTTATTTCATCCTTTCACTCATTAAACTATAAACTCTTTATACATTAAAAACAACAAACACCTGATAACGGAGTCAGACTGCACTAACAGAAGCTCGGAATAAGAACGTAGCTCACAGTTTATTATTTATAGCAAGAAAAAGACAATATGTCAAAGTGCAGAGAAGCTTAAAAGTAGTGAATTAAAGCAGTAAGAGGAAGGATGTGAAGCAGGAGGAAGAAGTTCATCAGTTTACTAATAACCAGGTTCACGTGGCGGCTGCAGGAAACATGTCGTCAGTGACTCCAGACACTTCAAAATAAAGTTAGACAGGAAGTTACGAGGCTGTGCTGCTTCTACTTGCTTTCTCTTTCTCTATCGTGTCTTTAACTTTACTGTCTGGACTCTCTGGACTGTCTGGAGTATTTCAGTGATGATGAAATGATGATGTATGAGCAGATGTTTCAGTCTGGACACCGTACCTTGTAAAACTTCAGAAAAGTTCATACGGAACTCCTTAGCTCTCGCTGCATGCAGAGATAACACAGGGAGAGACAGGAGGAGGAGGAGGAGAAGAAGAGAGGATTCACTCTGAGTTAGTATAAACAGAACAGAGCTAGAGATGAGATGCAGCTTTACTTGTTACCCTCCATGCTTCTCTAGTGTAGCTGCAGCTTGTTACTCTCCATGCTTCTCTAGTGCAGCTTTACTTTTTACCCTCCATGCTTCTCTAGTGCAGCTTTACTTGTTACTCTCCATGCTTCTCTAGTGCAGCTTTACTTGTTACTCTCCATGCTTCTCTAGTGCAGCTGCAGCTTTACTTGTTACCCTCCATGCTTCTCTAGTGCAGCTTTACTTGTTACCCTCCATGCTTCTCTAGTGCAGCTGCAGCTTTACTTGTTACCCTCCATGCTTCTCTAGTGCAGCTTTACTTGTTACCCTCCATGCTTCTCTAGTGCAGCTGCAGACTTTACTTGTTACTCTCCATGCTTCTCTAGTGCAGCTTTACTTTTTACCCTCCATGCTTCTCTAGTGCAGCTTTACTTGTTACTCTCCATGCTTCTCTAGTGCAGCTGCAGCTTTACTTGTTACCCTCCATGCTTCTCTAGTGCAGCTTTACTTGTTACCCTCCATGCTTCTCTAGTGCAGCTGCAGACTTTACTTGTTACTCTCCATGCTTCTCTAGTGCAGCTTTACTTGTTACCCTCCATGCTTCTCTAGTGCAGCTGCAGCTTGTTACCCTCCATGCTTCTCTAGTGCAGCTTTACTTGTTACCCTCCATGCTTCTCTAGTGTAGCTTTACTTGTTACCCTCCATGCTTCTCTAGTGCAGCTGCAGCTTTACTTGTTACCCTCCATGCTTCTCTAGTGCAGCTGCAGCTTTACTTGTTACCCTCCATGCTTCTCTAGTGCAGCTTTACTTGTTACCCTCCATGCTTCTCTAGTGTAGCTTTACTTGTTACCCTCCATGCTTCTCTAGTGCAGCTGCAGCTTTACTTGTTACCCTCCATGCTTCTCTAGTGCAGCTTTACTTGTTACCCTCCATGCTTCTCTAGTGCAGCTGCAGCTTTACTTGTTACCCTCCATGCTTCTCTAGTGTAGCTGCAGCTTTACTTGTTACCCTCCATGCTTCTCTAGTGCAGCTTTACTTGTTACCCTCCATGCTTCTCTAGTGTAGCTGCAGCTTTACTTGTTACCCTCCATGCTTCTCTAGTGCAGCTGCAGCTTTACTTGTTACCCTCCATGCTTCTCTAGTGCAGCTGCAGACTTTATATGTTCTGATTCACTCTGAGACATCACATACTGTTACATACTGTTGGCTCTTTTCTTCTTCTTGTCTTTTATTGTTTGTTGCTTTATTACTTTCATGCTTTCATTGAGCTGCTGGAAACCTGAATTTACAACTAGGATCAATAAAGTGACTAAATATCTATTATGACTCTATGCTTGAGGACTTCTCCATCCCTCCATCCATCCCTCCATCCATGCATCCCTCCACCCATGCATCCATTCCTCAACCCATGCATTCATTCATCCATCCATCCCGCCATCCATGCATACATCCCTCCATCCATCCATCGCTCCATCCCTCCATGCATCCCTCCATCCATGCATCCATCCATCCCTCCATGCATCCACCCATCCATGCATCCCTCCATGCATCCCTCCATTCATCCATGCATTCCTCCATCCATGCATCCATCCCTCAACCCATGCATTCATTCATCCATCCATGCATCCATCCCTCAACCCATGCATTCATTCATTCATTCATGCATCCATCCCTCAACCCATGCATTCATTCATCCATTCATGCATCCATCCCTACATCCATCCATGCATCCCTCCATCCATCCATGCATCCACCCATCCATGCATCCATCCATCCCTCCATGCATCCATCCATTCATCCATGCATCCATCCCTCAACCATTGCATTCATTCATCCATCCCGCCATCCAGGCATCCATCCCTCCATCTATCCCTCCATGCATCCCTCCATCCATGCATCCCTCCATCCATGCATCCCTCCATCCATCCATCCCTCCATGCATCCCTCCATGCATGCATCCCTCCATGCATCCATCCATCCATGCATGCATCCATGCATCCCTCCATGCATGCATCCCTCCATCCCTCCATGCATCCATCCCTCCATCCATCCATCCCTCGATGCATCCACCCATCCATGCATCCATCCATGCCTCCATCCATGCATCCATCCATCCCTCCATGCATCCCTAATTAATGAATGACTAATTAATGAATTGTTTCAGCTCTAATCTCAAATTATGCATCAAATTAAGAACTTTAGTGTGATTCATGTTTCTTATTCCTATAAATAAGACAGGTTCCTTCTCTCCTCTGTTGTAGATTTACAGGTGTTCTTTCCACCTGTACATCTTTCACACGTTTCATGATTTAAACAAAGACATCCAATAAGAAACATGACTGAGGCCTTTTAGTTTTCTACATCATGCAGCTCTCAGCGGTTTCACACACACGAGAGCAAAAGAAGAAGAAGAAGAAACACAGAAGAGCAAAATGTAACTTTACAAATAAACTGCTGTCAGAAAAACCAGAATCAAAAATCACACTGACAGTGGTCGACTCTCACCTCTGATTGGTGTGTGTGTGTGTGTGTGTGTGTGTGTGTCAGACAAACTATGTGCAGGTATATATGTGTGTATGCATGTCTGGGAAAAAGCGGTTGTGAAAGTACAGCATGATTGTCATAACCACAAGTTCCTGCAAGAAAACCAACATTTAGAAACTTTGTGTGTATGTGTATGTGTGTGTGTGTGTGTGTGTGTGTCTCTAACTCTGTGTGTGTGTGTGTGAAAAAACTAGGCCAGCCAAATGTGACGAACGCACCATTAATAGTTTTACTGCTGCACTTCACATCCTGACAGAGTGAAACGTGTTCATCATATGTTTGTTATATTTGATATCAGTGAGTCACATTAAAGATGAAATACTCTGATTACATGTTTGTTATATTTGATATCAGTGAGTCACATTAAAGATGAAATACTCTGATTACATGTTTGTTATATTTGATATCAGTGAGTCACATTAAAGATGAAATACTCTCTGATTACATGTTTGTTATATTTGATATCAGTGAGTCACATTAAAGATGAAATACTCTCTGATTACATGTTTGACTGGTTTTGGGTGAAGAGTTTCACTTTGAGGCAGATAATGATGGATTGTTTTCATTGCTGGGAAAAAGACTTAAATGATTAGTCAGATATTAAAATAGCTGCAGATTTAAGATTTAAGAGATTAACCCTTTATTGGGCAAATAATTATATTTGGTAACTTCTGTAAATATCCCAAAATATCCTTCCTTCCTTCCTTCCTTCCTTCCTTCCTTCCTTCTTGCCTTCTTTCTTCCCTTCCTCTTTTCCTTTCTTCCTCCCTCGTTCCTTATTTCCTCCGTCCTTCCTTCCTTTCCTTCCTTCCATCTGTCCTTCTTCCCTCCCTCCTTCTCTCCTCCCTTCTTTCTTTCCTTCCTCCGTCCTTCCTTCCTTTCCTTCCATCTGTCCTTCCTTCCATCTGTTCTTCCTCCCTCCCTCCTTCTCTGCTCCCTTCGTTCTTTCCTGCCTCCATCCCCCTTTCTTCTTCCTTCCTTCCTTCTTTCTTCCCTTCCTCCCTCCCTCCTTCTCTATTTCTTTCCTCCCCCCTACCTTCCTTCCTTCCTTCCTTCCTCCCTCCCTTCCTTTCAATGAGTGTTCTATAAAGGGTTAAGTTTGAGCTTCTCACATTTGACCCATTTGTACATGTGAGAGTTGTAAACTTTTCCTGATGTGAGCCACACTTCACTAAAAATGGAAATGAAATGCATCTTTTTTAAAGTTTTTGTGCAACTGATATCTGCAAATGTACAAGTTTGACCTGAAAGTTAAAAAACAGCATTCAAACATTTTATATTCTTCATATTCTATCATCTAAACTTAAGCAGGAGTGTCAAACATGCGGCCCGTGGGCCAGAACCGGCCCGCTGAGGGGTCCAATCTGGCCCACTTTCCTTCCTGTGTTCTTTTCCTTCCTTCCATCTGTCCTTCCTCCCTACCTTCCTTTTTTCCTTTCTTCCTTCCTGTCTTCCCTCCATCTGTCCTTCCTCCCTACCTTCCTTTTTTCCTTCCTTCCTGTCTTCCCTCCATCTCTCCTTCCTCCCTACCTTCCTTTTTTCCTTTCTTCGTTTCTTCCTTCCTGTCTTCCTTCCATCTGTCCTTCCTCCCTACCTTCCTTTTTTCCTTCCTTCCTGTCTTCCTTCCATCTGTCCTTCCTCCCTACCTTCCCTTTTTCCTTTCTTCGTTCCTTCCTTCCTGTCTTCCCTCCATCTGTCCTTCCTACCTTCCTTTTTTCCTTTCTTTGTTCGTTCGTTCCTTCCATCTGTCCTTCCTTCCTACCTTCCTTTTTTCCTTTCTTCGTTCCTTCCTTCCTGTCTTCCCTCCATCTGTCCTTCCTCCCTACCTTCCCTTTTTCCTTTCTTCGTTCCTTCCTTCCTGTCTTCCTATCATCTGTCCTTCCTCCCTACCTTCCTTTTTTCCTTTCTTCCTTCCTGTCTTCCTTCCATCTGTCCTTCCTCCCTACCTTCCTTTTTTCCTTCCTTCCTGTCTTCCTTCCATCTGTCCTTCCTCCCTACCTTCCCTTTTTCCTTTCTTCGTTCCTTCCTTCCTGTCTTCCCTCCATCTGTCCTTCCTACCTTCCTTTTTTCCTTTCTTTGTTCGTTCGTTCCTTCCATCTGTCCTTCCTTCCTACCTTCCTTTTTTCCTTTCTTCGTTCCTTCCTTCCTGTCTTCCCTCCATCTGTCCTTCCTCCCTACCTTCCCTTTTTCCTTTCTTCGTTCCTTCCTTCCTGTCTTCCCTCCATCTGTCCTTCCTACCTTCCTTTTTTCCTTTCTTTGTTCGTTCCTTCCTTCCATCTGTCCTTCCTTCCTACCTTCCTTTTTTCCTTTCTTCGTTCCTTCCTTCCTGTCTTCCCTCCATCTGTCCTTCCTCCCTACCTTCCCTTTTTCCTTTCTTCGTTCCTTCCTTCCTGTCTTCCTATCATCTGTCCTTCCTCCCTACCTTCCTTTTTTCCTTTCTTCGTTCCTTCCTTCCTGTCTTCCCTCCATCTGTCCTTCCTCCCTACCTTCCCTTTTTCCTTTCTTCGTTCCTTCCTTCCTGTCTTCCTTCCATCTGTCCTTCCTCCCTACCTTCCTTTTTTCCTCCCTTTCTTCCTTCCGCCTGTCTGTCTGTCTTTCCTTCCTTCCTTCCTTCCTTCCTTCCTTCCATCTTTTTAATGATCCGGCCCACATGAGATCAAATAGGTCTGTATGTGGACCTTGAGTTAAAATGAGTTTGACTCCTCTGATCTAAAACTAGCAGCATCTTTAACTCACACACATGAGACCTGCAGCTATTTCTCAATTAACTGATTAACAAAGACAGGAAGACATTTAACCGATGACCTCATGGCACCCCTGCACCCCCCCCCCTGTTTTAATTGATTATTATGACATCATCATGACCAACCGTACGTACCGATGACGCTGTCGTAGTCCACGATGTCGAAGTAGACGACGGCCACAGAGCTCCAGACTCCCAGCAGAGCCAAGACCACAAACCAGGTAAACATGGAGTATTTAGGACCGCCTCCTCCTCCTCCTCCTCCTCCTGCGTCTCCTCCTCCACCTCCACCTCCTCCTCCCGTCGCCTCCGTCTTCTTTCCATTCTTACTCTCCACCGGTGTCGTCTTCACCTCTGAGGATCATCACACAGTAACAGATGAATCATTAACCCTCCTGTTGTCCTCCAGTCAAGGAAGGAAAGGGAGGAAGAAGGAAGGGAGGGAGGGAGGAAGGAAGGAGGGAAGGGAGGAAGAAGGAAGGTAGGAGGGACGAAAGGAGCGAGGAAGGAAAAGAGGGAGGGAGGAAGGAAGGGAGGAAGGATGAAGGATGGAAAGGAGGATGGAAGGGAGGAAGAAGGGAGGAAAGGAGCGAGGAAGGAAAGAAGGAAGGAAAGGAGGGAAGAAAGGAGGGAGGAAAGGAAGAAGCAAGGAAAGGAGGGAAGGAGGAAAGGAGAGAGGAAGGAAGGAAGGAAGGAAGGAAGGAAAGAAGGAAGAATGGAGGGGAGGAAGAAGCAAGGAAAGGAGGGAAGAAGGAAAGGAGAGAGGGAGGAAGGAGGGAAGGAGCGAGGAAGGAAAGGAGGGAGGGAGGAAGGAAGGAGCGAGGAAGGAAAAGAGGGAGGGAGGAAGGATGGAAAGAAGGAAGAAGGAAGGAAGAAGGAAGGAAAGGAGGGGGAAAGGAGTGAGGAAGGAAAAGAAGGAGGGAGGAAGGAAGGAAAGGAGAGAGGAAGGAAGGATGGAAGGGAGGAAGAAGGAAGGATGGAGGGGAAGGAAAGGAGGGAGGAAGGAAGGAAGGAAGGAAGGAAGGGAGGAAGAAGGAAGGAAGAAGGAAGGAGAGGACGGAGGAAAGGAACAGACAGGGTCAATTTGACCCGGGAGGACACAACATTATAAACTCATTAAAACCATCAGTGAAGCTTTTAAGAGTGAGAGCCGTTGCTATGGTAACGGAGCTGTCAGCTGGTTTATGGGTTAAACTGTTAAACTGGTGACTACGTGGTTAGACGGATGGTTTTATTGGTCACGTGGTGAGACGGTTATTCAGCACACAGGAATGAAGAAGTGTGTCAGAGGAGACGAGAGGAACTTTACACACTAGTTGACCTTTACTCTTCTTCTTTTTTTTCTTTTTTCTTTTTTTATTTTACAGTAGGAACATTTAAAACAACCTTACATATTGTTGTGGTCAAATTTTAACAGCTTGTAAAAACACCCCAAATGTCTTTTATTCTGAAATTTGACGACTTTTTCCTAAAGTGAAATATTTTAACCCTTTATTGGGCAAATAATTATATTTGGTAACTTCTGTTAATATCCCAAAATATTCTTCCTTCCTTCCTTCCTTCTTTCTTCCCTTCCTCTTTTCCTTTCTCCCTCCCTCATTCCTTATTTGCTCCGTCCTTCCTTCCTTTCAACAGTCCTTCCTCCTTCCCTCTTTCTCTCCCCCCTTCCTTCTTCTTTCCTTCCTCCGTCCTTCCTTCCTTCCTTTCCTTACTTCCATCTGTTCTTCTTCCCTCCCTCCCTCGTACTCTCCTCCCTTCCTTCTTTCCTCCCTCCTTTCCTTTGTTCCTTCTTCCTCCCTCCCTCCCTTCCTCCTTTCCTTTGTCCTCCCTCCTTTCCTTTGTTCCTTCCTTCTTCCTCCCTCCCTCCCTCCCTCCTTTCCTTTGTTCCTTCCTTCTTCCTCCTTTCCTCCCTTCCTCCCTTGACACGAGGACAACAGGAAGGCTTAAGGAGACTTTTATTGGTGCTGGTATCATCATTCAAATCTTAATTCATTTTTGCTTTAAAACTAGAAGTAAAAGTACAACAGAAACTATTTTAACCAGTCAGCTGAGAACATGAGAGCAGACAGAGCCAACATGGCTGCTGGAGGACAGACTGACACAGGAACTGACACAGGAATAGAGTCGATGTGACCCTGACAGACAGACGCAGAGTGACAACAGCTGTTAGTCCACTAGTGAAGACTGAAATGGCTGCAGCTCATTACAACAGCTGTCTAATTATTATAAAGTGCTGAATGCTCAAGATAGAAAGCAGAGAGAGTGAGTAGTGCTTCATGAAGACATCACACTGATCCAACAGTGTGTGTGTGCTTAAAGACCGTGTAAAGTGAATTCAGACATTTTCTTCTAAACACATTAAATAGGTCATAAATGTATTTCTAAAAAAGGTGTAAAAAGCATTTCAACCATTTAGATTTGAATTGTGGAGCTAGGATTAGCATAAACCCGCCCCTGCTGCTGTAGAGGTATAAATACATTCAGCACACACTACTACTACTACAGTCTACAGTTAGCCTATTAGCTGAGTTAGCCGCTGAGCTAGCCGCCGAGCTAGCAGCTGAGTTAGCCGCCGAGTTAGCCACCGAGTTAGCAGCCGAGCTAACCGCTGAGTTAGCCACCGACCTAGCAGCCGAGTTAGCCACCGAGCTAACCGCCAAGTTAGCCGCTGAATTAGCCGCCGAGCTAGCAGCTGAGTTAGCAGCAGAAAGCTCTCAGACGTAGCGTCCATGTTTCTGGTAGAGGTGGTGACTTTGATTGACAGGTGACACTTGGTAGGGGGGCGGGGCTTCAGTGTTTGGGAGCAGAGAAAGAGAGTTTTACACAACTTTGAAGCCTAATTTCATATATTTGGCGATTTTTTTAATCATTCAAATTTGGCAGGGTGGTTAACAACACACTTTTCTGTGGTATGTCAAACTCAGAACACATATTTATTCTTACTTTACACTGACTTTA
Source organism: Scomber colias (assembly GCA_021039105.1). Classification (NCBI taxonomy): domain Eukaryota; kingdom Metazoa; phylum Chordata; class Actinopteri; order Scombriformes; family Scombridae; genus Scomber; species Scomber colias. Next base: position 41,915 of record JAJDFG010000815.1, read on the forward strand.
AAGGTTTCTGTACTGTTAGACATTAGTGACACGATAAGACAATCTCTCAGTTATCAACACACGTATAAGAGGCTATATTTATCTTTAGGTTAATGATGATTAAACCATGCACATGTGTCTGTCAGCTGTGCACTTCCTCTATGCACATGACAGCAGTAATAATCCACACAGAGCTGCAACACAACAGATAATTCAATACCAATTATTTTAACAATCAGTTCATCAGTTTTAGATAGTTTTACTTCCTCTGACAGCAGGAAATGAAATCTAACAGCTATCTGACTCTAAAGTTTGTTTTATCTGAACAGTCTAAGCAGAGAAAGGTTGGAGATAGCGACAATTAAGACTATAAAAAAGCTGTTAAAGAGACAATTAAGAGAATAAAAGTCGCATTGATGCTTCTTCTTCTAATGAAACGCTATTAAACTGCTGCAACTGTACATTATCTTTATTCTATATTTTTACTATTATGTTCTTTATTGGTTTTCTTATTGCTTCTCTTCTATTTTAATGTCCACTTGCTGCTGTTATAAAGCATATTTCTCCATTCTGGGACTAATAAAGGAATATGTGATCTTATATTAATATGACAGCGTCTCTATTAAGCTCTGTGTTCCTCGTACACACAATGCTGAGTCAGCGTTTATGCATTTCATCGTCTACACACCTTCCCAAACTCTCCGATCCTCCTCTGCCAGCGTAACCACCACCATGGGGTCAAAAGCCTTCAGCCCATCTGGCCTCCCCCCCGCCCCCCCCCCCCCCGCCTCAGGAGCTCTCTCCGACCAGACATTCACACTTCAGACTCTGTCTCCACCTTTAAATCCCGCCTGAAAACGCTCCTATTCAGAGTGGCCTACTCTGTCTCTCACTAACTATGCAAATTTTCATTCTTGTTTATTTATTATATTAATGCACTTTGTAGTCACATTCATATTTATTCTTTATCTTTGCACTAAATGTCTGATTTATACTGTTTGATGTGCTGTTGTTGTGTTATATGTGCTTTGAAAGGCGCCTTTAAATAAAATGTGTTATTATTATTATTATTATTATTTAAACAATCTAGAGGATGTTTTGGAAAAGCTCTGTTTTCAGGGGAGAAAAGTGTAGTTTTAGTCTAGATGGAGGAATGAAACGGAGGCATTTCCGATACTGATATCAGTATCTTTTAGTTTGTGGTTGAAAAGAGGTTTTAGAAGAATGATGTGAAGAAGTTTAGATGAAGTTTAAAAGCTTTTAATTTGAAGGAGGGGAAAGAGCTTTGGTGTCAGATTGTTACTCAAACCGTGCCACACCGGATTATCACTGCAGCCATCTTCACTCCACACTTCCTGCAGCTGCTTCACAATCAATTAAAACTTTCACTGCATTTTTCTGGAATGCTTTTATTGTGAAAAGCAGCTGCAGGAAGTGCTTCAATCAAACCAAACCTTCACAACAAATCCAAACCAATAAAAACAAAATCCATCTTCACTCCACACTTCCTCCAGCTCCTTCACAATCAATTAAAACTTTCACTACATTTTTCTGGCGTGCTTTTATTTTGAAAAGCGGCGGCGATCAAACCAAGCCAAACCAAACCTTCAAAACAAAATCCATCTTCACTCCACACTTCCTCCAGCTACTTCACAATACATAAAACTTTCACTGCATATTTATGGCGTGCTTTTATTTTGAAAAGCAGCTGCAATCAAACCAAACCAAACCAAACCTTCAAATCAAATCCAGACCAATTATAAAAACCACACAGGAAACCATGCTGTGCTCCTACCTGTGTGTGACACGGCAGGTTTCACCTCCTCCTGCATCGCTGGCACCTCCTCCTCAGTAGCACCTCCTAACCGAGCCAAACCACGCCAAATAAATAACCCCTCCGCAACCAAATCACAACCAAATCACAACCTACACCGCCTGTCTCCTACCTGTCTCCTGAACCTCCACCTCCTCCTCTTCCTCCTCTACCAGCACCTCCTCCTCCTCCTCCTCCTCATACACCTCCTCTTCAGTGTACACCTCATCCTCATACACTTCCTGTTCCTGCTCCGGCTCAGCGTGCACCTCCTCTACAGGTGGTGGTGAGGAGGTAGCGGAGGGTGAGGAGGGTGAGGAGGGTGAGGAGGAAGAGGAGGAAGAGTAGGAGGTGCCATAGTGGCGGTAGCGCTGCATGGACTGTCTCAGGTGTGGAGAAAAAAAAACTCCTGACCAGTAAAACCAGTAAGTTACACAACTAACCCACCATTCAAACCATTCAAACCACTAAATATGAGCTTTAGAAGATGAAAAAAGAATCTACTTCAGTGTAAGTCTCTTTAAAAAATGAAGAAGAAGAAGAAGAAGAAGAAGAAGAAGAAGAAGAAGAAGAAGAAGTGAGCGGAGAGAGAGAGAACGAGCTAATGAGGACAAAGAGAGACGGAGCCGCTCCTCCTGATGGACTCACACAGAACCTGATACACACTCCACACACACTATTATTAGAGCTGACAAACCCTGTGTGTGTGTGTGTGTGTGTGTGTGTGTGTGTGTGTGTGTGTGTGTGTGTGTGTGTGTGTGTGTGTGTGTGTGTGTGTGTGTGTGTGTGTGTGTGTGTGTGTCAGATGCCAGAGAGGACAGAATAGCCCGAGGAATAACCTTGACACTTGTTTGTTCACACACACACTTACATAAAAACACACAACACACACACACACACACACACACACGCACACACACAGTTGTCTCACACACACATACATACACACACACACACACATAGAATCCTCTCTCTCACACACATACACACACACACATATATTAAAACACACACACACACACACACACATATATTAAAACACACACACACATACACAGTTGTCTCTCACACACACACATTCGTCTCTCTCACACACACACATTCGTCTCTCACACACACACACACACACACACACACACACACACACACACACACACACATTCGTCTCTCACACACACACACACACACATTCGTCTCTCACACACACACACTGGGAGTGCTGCTACTGACTGATCATTACAGATAAAAAAACAGATAAAAAAGAATACAAAAATAGAAAATGTGCAGGTAGTAAATAATATATAAAATAAATAATAATAAATAAAATAATTAATTATAATAATACATAAAATAATAATGATAGATAATAAAATAAAATAAATAATAATAAATATATAAATAAATACTAATAATTAAAATAAGATAATAATAAATAAAATAATTAATTATAATAATACATAAGATAATAATAATAGATAATAAAATAAAATAAATAATAATAAATATATAAATAAATACTAATAATTAAAATAAGATAATAATAAATAAAATAATTAATTATAATAATACATAAAATAATAATAATAGATAATAAAATAAAATAAATAATAATAAATATATAAATAAATACTAATAATTAAAATAAGATAATAATAAATAAAATAATTAATTATAATAATACATAAGATAATAAAATAAAATAAATTATAATAAAATAAGCAAGCAATATATAAAATAATAATAAAATAAAATAAATAATATTTAATAAAATAATTTATAATAAAATAATAACATTATATATAAAATAATAATAATAAAATAAATAATATTTAATAAAATACTAATACAACAGATAATAATAAATAAAATAATTAATTATAATAATACATAAGATAAAGAAATAAAATAAATTATAATAAAATAAGCAAGTAATATATAAAATAATAATAAAATAAAATAACTAATATTTAATAAAATAATTTATAATAAAATAATAACATTATATATAAAATAATAATAATAAAATAAAATAAATAATATTTAATAAAATACTAATACAACAGATAATAATAAATAAAATAAGATAATAAATAAAGTTTGCTGTATCTTGTTCCTGCTTTTACTTTTACTTTTATTTCTATGTATTGTGAGCTGAGGATGGAAAAACCCTTTCTCAGGCTCAGAATAAAGCCAGATTCAAGACAGCACATTTCAGATTAAATGCAAAACAAGAACAACAGAAAAACAAACAGACAAACACATATTATTTTAAAGTGCTATATAAATAAAGTTGAGTTGAGATATTATATTATATTATATTATATTATAACAACCTGACTTTGTGTTTTTGTGTTTGTGGGACAAAAGTCACCCGAACGCACAGACAGGAAGTCAGAGCAGAGGTGGATATGCTGTAAGTTTCTGTCTTTATATACACACACACACACACACACACACACACACACACACACACACAGTTATCATAAGACACTGAACAAAAGCTACTTGAGCTGTAAATGTAATAAAGTGTTAACGTCACTGCAGACTAAAACTAACACTTTAAATAAAGCAGAGGAGTAAAGTAGAGTTTGTCCTCTCCTCTCATCTCTGAACAGGACTTTAAAATGTTAAATAATAAATAAGCAATGTCTAAAAAGGTGAAATAAATGTAGTTATTTGACTTTGTGTTGAGGATACTGAGCTAATATCTCACATATAGTACATATAGTTTATGATAGATATGGAGATATTATGAATGTGGAATAACCTGAAAGCTTTAAATGAGCCTTAAAATAACAAAGGTCTTTAAATGAGGCTTAAAATCAATAAAAGGTCAGTAAAGTTGAGTTTAACCTCGAGTTCAACCCTGAATCTGACTTTAAAAACATGCAAATAACACAGAACATCAACCATCAGCTGCTGAGTGTCTGTGGGAAAGTTTAATTCTGGTTAGTTTTTATTTGCAGAGTATATCATCTATTACAGTGCATCTAAAGGATTCCTACACTGACACAAATTAAACCACTGACCCTAATTTAATAAGACTTTTAATGGACTTTTTACTGCAGAAACTGTATGAAAGCCATGTCAAACTATTCCTACATCCTGTCATTCAATGGAATATATCTGAATATATTATATGGAATAACCTGACACCTTTATATGAACCTTTAAATGAGGCTTAAAATACAATAAAAGGTCAGTAAAGTTGGGTTTGTCCTCGAGTTCAACCCTGAATCTGACTTTAAACACATGCAAATAACACAGAACATCAACTATGAGCTGCTGAGTGTCTGTGGGAAAGTTTAAATACTCTTTAATGGACTATAATCTATTACAGTGCATCTAAAGGATTCCTACACTGACACAAATTAAACCACTGACCCTAATTTAATGAGACTTTTAATGGATGTTTTACTGCAGAAACTCATGTCCAAACTACTCATACATCCTCTCATAAAGTTACTTATATTAAAATATATCTTAACATATTATGAATGTGGAATAACCTGAAACCTTTATAAATATATATGAGGCTTATACATCTGTAAACTAGGTCAGCAAAGTGGGTTTAAAGCTCCAGCTGTGAGCCTGCTTTGTATTTAGTTTTTTTTTAAGCATGCAAATAATACAGAATATATTAATAATGCAGCTGCTGAGTGTTTATAGAGTGAATAGCTTGTTAGCTGCTGTTAGCTGGCTATCACCTCTGGTAGCTGAGGGTAGCTTAGCCTCCTTTTAGATGCAATTACTACAGCAGCAAAACTAAGCTGTCATAAAGAGAATAAGAGGATTTAAACTTCGTGAAGAAATAGTTTAATTGCATGGATTAAGTGCTTTAAAAACGCAGCAAATATTGACAGCTATCACAAAAAAAGCTTTAACTAGCCCCATTTTCTTCACACCAGACTCCATTCGTATTTCTTCCACTTACATAAAATGTTGTTAAAAAGCACAGAAAACACATAAAAAAAGCACATGTTTGATACGTAAATGAAGCTTTATAAACTGTTAATCAACTCGGCGTAGGTTAAATTAACTAACATTAGCTATTTTTGAGTAAAATTAGGAGTTTTAGTGCCGGTTAACGCTGCTTCTTCAAAGCCGGACGGGACGCTCCTCAGCCCGGGGAGAGCCGTGGGAACCCCGCGGTAAACCACCAGTAAAGCTTAAATATTACTTATCTTGTGTTGGTATGTTAGCCGTATTAAAGTATGTATTTTATCGATTCTTAAAAGCATCTTTGGTAGTTTTTTGCTATATGTGTGTCTTTAGAAACAGCAGAAACTACTTTAATCTGCAGGATATTAAATGGACATTTGAACGGCGCGTCATGCAGGCGCGTCCAAATGTTGTAAGAAAAAAGGGGGTTACTGACCTTTTTTAGAGTGGGATTTAGAGTTTTTTCTTTGAGCCATTGCTTCGTAAATTCACCACCGACTAAATAAAACTCTACTTAAGCTGTAAAGTGTCAAAAATCCGACTCTCCCTGTTGATTTATGTCCTCTTGTGCTCATTGATGAAGCGAAAAATCTCACGTCTTCACTTGGATACCAGCACAGCCAAAGTCCATGGTAACGGTGATTGAGTACCCGTTCGACCAATCAGAAGCGCCGAATCAGCTCGTAGGCGGGGCTAGGGGGAGGGTCTTAAGCATTTTGGACCAATCACGTGGCGGTACAGCTTCCCAGCGTCGAGCCTTTTCCTTGGAAAGGAGCAAAAACGTGGCAAACTGGGAGTATGAGTTTTAAACATCTGGGGCGGAGAAAGCAGACGTGATATAATAAACCTGAATTATTATTTTAAAACACTTTATATTACTTTATGTCATGCAAATAATAATACATATGAATCCCCCTGCAACGCCCCCATACAACATCTTATTTTAACCCTTACATAGCTTACTGTTTGTCAAATTTAACCAATTTTTCACATTTTAAAGTTATAAAAACATCATATTCACATTTTTTAAGCAGGATTTTTCCTGATGTGATCCAGAGTTTACAACAAATGGAAATAAAATCTGTCTTTTTTATGTTTGTGCAGCTGGTACACATTTTTATAAATGCAAATGTACAAAATTTGGCCTGTGTTTTAAAACTCAGCATTCAAACATTTTGTTGTATTCTTCATATTCTATAAAATGTTCTCCTGGAGCATAAAATAGTGATTGTGAATGTCTTTTTTCCTGCAAGATTAATCAAACAGAGGGATTAATTCAACATTTATTAATAATGACTGATGGTTGAATTTAACTACTGTTTTTATGTCTGTCTAGTTTATTAAGTGTGTGTATGTTGTTGTTTTATTTACCTTTGGCACAAGGATCCTTAATAAATGCAGTTTCATTCCTCTATATGTATTTGTTTTTATATCAGTGGAATGACAAAACTTGAAACTTAATAAAAGAACAGATAACAAAACAATTAAATGACATAAAGTGCGTTATTAAAAGTTAAGAAAGATGACATCATAGCGCACAAAAACTCTACTCCCTTTCATTATTAAGCATATTAAGGATAAATCAAAATCATTATTATATAGCCTATTTACAGGCTTCTACTATATATACTCATTACTGTCATCATCCTCTTCATTGTCACCTTTGTCCCATTTATCATCATCATCATCATCATCATCACTGTGTTTTATTAGATGGGTGATGTGTAAAGTAAGAGGCTCCCCCTGCTGTATTTTAACATTAAGTGCCTGCTCTGTATTTATTCAATCAGATATTGGACATATTGAATGTTATATTTCTATTATATATTATATCTTAACTTGATATTAGAAAGCAGAAATGAAAGTTAGAGGTTTTCTAAATGGACACGACATGATCCAAGACTCATGTTACATTAACTTTATTGCCTCATTAGCTCATAGTGCAACAGGACAAACATACTAATAATAAGACAATACACATATGAGCATTTTAAAAGTACTATAATGCAAACGACAAGCTAAAAAGACATTACATACTCAAGTCAAGTCAGATTTATTGGAGTCGTCAGCGAGCCTCAGAGGGATTTACAGTATGTGCATGTGGTACAGTGGTCTAATCTTTAATAGGAGGCAGACACAGAAGGCTGGATCAGTTGTCCAATGGTATTTTTATTCTTATAAATTATGTAATGTAACAAAAAGAACAAAACAAACAACTTAACTCATAAGCATAACTGAAATAAAATTAAAATAACATATACACAGCTACACTCTAGCAGAACAACCCCCTGAGCAGTCTCACATCTCCTTCTTATATAGAGCCCTCTATCAGCCTGCCCTCTGAATGAAAGTGGACTATACCACTCCTCAGGTAAGTCCTGAGCCCCTCCTGAGACAGGTAAGTAACAACAAGATTAGCAGTTAAACAACAGTCACATGACATCACTTTTATACAGCCTGCCTCCATTACATCTGCAACCAAACTTAAATCAAATCACAACAATCTTACTAATTAATAAAACAATTCACCGACCACCCCTCCACATGGTTCTTCCCTAGTGACATCACTAATGATGTCACCAGTCTATAAATTCAGGAGACATAGGCCGCCTCCTCCCTATGTTTCCTGAGCACATGTAAATATGGTGAGTAACAAAGAAAGATACAAAACTTATGTCCTCAAACTAAACCAATAAACTCTAACTTCAATAAGAGTGTGTGTTTTATTTTAACCAAAAGTCTGCTGAGATGTAACTTATAACCAAATATACTACAAAACACAAACCAACCCGGGATAGTAAGTACCTGCAAAGTATGACTACTGACTAACTTATAGTTCAAACAACAAACGTCAAGTATAATTAAATTAATAAGTTATAGTACAAATGTAGTCGATGGGGACAAATGGTGTGCTCTCACCCCGCTTTGTCACAGTGCATCAATATAACATCTGCTGTCCTTAGATCTGTGATTTAAAGGAGGAAAAAATACCAAAAAACAAATAAATAAACAAACCAACAGAGGAAGATCGCATGCAATAGATGTTATGTGTACAGAATATAACAAGAAAGCAGAAAAAGTATGCAAACTATAAATAATTACTAATTACGAGCTCTAAAGCTTCCCTTACCTTTGTTACATTTTTACACTTTTTTTTTTGTTTAGGTTAAAATGCTATTAATGAGGTAATAGCACTCTAAATGTTAGAGAGATCCACCAGGCACAGAAACTAAACATTATTCCATTCTCATAATATTCAGTGAAAACTCCGACCAATCATATCATTGGGTCCGTTGATATGATTGGCCGAGCGACCTGCCGCTTTACGTAATCGCGCGCGCACCCCTACCCGGAAGAGCGTCTGTTGTGGATCCACGGCATTATAATCACAATACATCCATGATGAACGGTGATAGCCGTAAACAGACAGTAACGACGACTGACAATGACAGACAAACGCGGGCCACGGCTTCCACCTGCAGCCGCTCCCACGAGAAGAAAAAGAAAAGTTTGTTAGAAAAAGAAAGAGCAAAGAAAAAGAAAGAGCTTGATACTACAAGAGCTAAAACAAGACTCAACGTCGGCTCTGAGTCTGAAGCTTCACCCAGAGCTACACAGGGATGACATGGCCGCGGAGTTTCTGCTTGAAAGGTATTTTTCATTTTGCATAATTTAACATAAAACATCTGTAGCAGGGTGTATTTATGGTCTGAAAACAACATACAGTAACAAACAGTAACGTTAATCACCATGGCAACAACGGTAAACAATATAACTGGAGGCTATAAATCATAAACATTCAATAAACATAAAATTTTACATCAATAAACATTACAATTTCTCTCAAAGTAATATATGAACGTGTTAATGGTGATAAAATAAGTTGTTGCTATTTATGGCACTAATAACAGAAAGCCGTTATAAACCGTTATAGAAATGAGCTAGCATAATGCTAACGAGTGCTATAACTGCCGTTTAAATCCTATAAATGACGTCAGATTTACATAAATCAATAAACAGGTTATAGTCAAACAAACGATCAGTAAAACATCAATTGTCACAACTTACTTATCATTTAAGGACGCACATTAGGGAAAATAAAGTTAGCCGGCTTCATAGTGTGTAACACAATAACCGGACAGACGGAAACCATGGCAACCACAAATTTAGGTTCCGCCTTCAGTCTTTCTAACAACCTGTGTGTAAATAATGGCAGATCTCTCGTTATTGGCGCTATTTCCATGTTTAGTAAAATGTGCAGTTTATCAGAATTTAACTTTCCGCTGTAACAACCCGTCCACTCATGTTACTATGTGTGTGTGTGTGTGTGTGTGTGTGTGTGTGTGCAGGTGCATTGTTTTAGTCATCAATATTTTTCAATGTACTGTGTGAAATGCAAGAAAGGGAAGGGTAGCTGCAACAGTCTCAGGGAACAAACAGTACTCAACACTCAGATTTAAAACAGACATGTGATGATGGATGAGGAAGATATCTGACAGAGTTCAGACATTTACATCTGTCAGTTTCCTTCATCTCTGCTGAAATCTATGAGATATAAAGACTTTTGGTGACTTTTTGGTGACAAACTGAACATAATTGTTTCCACTTTTAACCCTCACATACTATCACATAATATCTCCTCATATCTTTATACCTATTAGAGCAGAGAGAGTGGATTCTTTATTGATGGAGAAAAAGCATTTACATTTACACTAGTAACTAGATACTGAGTCCAACGTTACATAACAGTTTCAATTAAATGTGAATAAACAGTATTTTTAATGACAGTTTTTGAATTGTTAGATTAATATGAGTCAAACACTCAACAAGAATGTGTATCAGCTGCACAAAAATGTTGAAATATTTCCATTTTTGTGTATTCTGTGGTCAAAAATCATGAATTAGTGTCTGAAAGTAAAGTTTTTAGGTTTAGTCTCAGATATAACACTGTGTCACATAAGACCCTGAACAGTATGTAAGGGTTAAAAGCAGAAGGGAAAACACTTAACTATGGGCTCATAATTCATAAATAAGATATGATATGATAAGATAAGATGATCTTTTATTAGGGAAAATTTTTCAAGACTAATTAAATAATAAATAAATTGACTTTAAAGCTGTTTTACTGACACTTTCAGGCTGTAAAAAGAACATAAATCAGTGTGATCTTGGTGTTTGAGTAAAGTAAAGTAAAGCACATTGAGTTACTTGTAATAATAATCTGCTTTGCTTTATATATTAATTTGTCTGCAGGCTTCTTATTGATTAAAGACTAAATGGGAAGCAGACAGACAAATGTGCAGATAAATAAAGATCTCACAGTGATCTGGTTAAATGTTGCATCTATAAAGATCATCTACTATCACTTCTCATCCTCTCTGGAAAAATCCTTCAAGACTAATTAAATAAGATATAAATTGATTTCAATACAGACACTATTAGGCTCTGAAATCTACATGAAAGCTTGTTTGGTAACCATGGCGATTAGAGATAAGACTCATTTTGTGGCACTGATAATGAGAATTTATTTAGAGGAAACCTGATGAGGAAATGTAGAAAGTGATGAGAAGCAGCTGCAGTTCCACCCTGAGCCTGAGGGGGGCGCTGCTGGATAACCTTTGGGATTTGAAGCAGAAGATTTAAACATTTAAACATGAACATTTCCTCACCTGTCAGGATGGATTCATACACTATCACCTCTGTTTGACCCTGTGTAGAAAATATCTCAACTCTTCTTCAGCTTCCTCCTGTAAGAAAAGTCAGTTATGAGATTAAATAAAATATATAAATCATTCAAATTAAGCAGAAGATGAACATTTAAACATGAACATTTCCTCACCTGTCAGGATGGATTTATACAGTCTTATACAGATTTATCCTCCTGCAAGAAAAGTCAGTAATGAGATGATTTAAACTGCTTCTAAAGCTGGTTAAAAAAAATCAATCAATCATTCAAATTGAAATAATTTAGCATTTATTCTGTTTTATTATCAGTTTGTTGATCAACTGTGAAGCACGAAAAGCTGCTATAGCCAAAATATAGAGTTTGGTTGGTTGGTAGGTAGGTTTAGGAAGGAAATATCTCTCTCAGGGCATCACAGGATCCATATATTGATTTATTGATTATTGAGATCAGAGAAACTGAACTTTAATAAAAAGGTTAAAATAACAGAGAAACTTTATTTGTTGTTTTAAAGACAGAAACTTTTGAAGCTTCCTGCTCAAAGTTCAGGTTTAGACGATGGATGAGTCTTCATAGACAGACTGACAGCTGTGTAACTGACACACACACACACACACACACACACACACAGACAGACACAGACACAGATACACACACACACACACTCAGACACAGACACACACACACACACAGAGAGAGAGAGACACACACACACACACACACACACACACACACACACAGACTCAGAGACACACACACACAGAGAGAGAGAGAGACACAGACACACAAACACACACACACACACACACACACACACACACACAGAGAGAGACACACATACATACATACAGACAGACTGACACACACACACACACACACACACACACTCAGACAAACAGACAGACACACGCACACACACAGACGACACAAACACACACACACACACACACACACTCAGACACTCACACACAAACACACACACACACACACACTCAGACACACTCAGACAAACAGACTGACACACACTTGCAGACACACACATACAGACACATGCACACACACACACTCAGACACTTTGCTAATAAAGATCATGTGTCACATATCAGCTGTGATCCATGCATTAACCCCCTACACACACACACACACACACACACACACACACACACACACACACACACAGTCAGCTGACAGATTCCTCATGTAAAGTGCTTAGCGTGTGAATAGTTAGTTTAAATGGAATAAAAACAGAACTCAGTCTGGTATTCAGATTATTCCTGAAAACTGTTGACGGAGTTTAAACTGAGAACAAAGACCAGGCTGTTAGAATCACTACAGTATAATATAAGAATAATACTCCTTTAAACTTAACTTAATGTGCTTTTATTACCTCTCTTATTATTATTATACTGATAACAAACACAAGGGGGAGACTGTTGAACACTTCACAGCTGATCATGGTGAGGAGAAAACAGCAGAGATGAAATTATAGATTTTTAGATTTAATTTATTAAAAGTTGAACATATCTTGAGATTAAAAACTTAATTATCCACAGATGAGACTTTTTTTCTTCTTTTTTGAGGTAGAAGTTTATGTTTTTCTGGTGTTAAAAACCAACTTAAGCATGACAGAGATTATTTTATTTTTTTTATTTTATTTTATTTTATTTTATTTTATTTTATATTTATATTATTTTATTTTATATTTATTTTATTTTATTATATATTTATATTATTTTATTTTATATTTATTTTATTTTATTTTATATTTATATTATTTTATTTTATATTTATTTTATTTTATATTTATATTTTTATTTTAATTTTATTTTATATTTATTTTATTTTATATATTTATTTATATTATTTTATATTTATTTTATTTTATTTTATTTTATATTTATATTTTTATTTTTATTTTATTTTATATTTATTTTATTTTATATATTTATTTATATTATTTTTATTTTATATTTAAATTAATTAATTAATACTATTATTATTAGAGGACTTACATAATATAGTATTATTACGTACATGATACTATATTTATTTTGACTTTTTCAACATTTTTACTCACGCATTTCTTCTTCATTTATAACTAAAGTGAAATCAAACAGTGACGCTGGGCTTCAGTCATATCAAGTTTATACCTTTATAACAGTATATATTTATATATTTATATATTTATGTATTTATATACAGTGAGTCACAGTAAAGGTGTTGCATGGGGGGGGGGGGGTGAGTCAGGATCAAAGTTTCTTTATGGAGTTTGTTAGTGTTGACTCAGTGTTGGAAAAGTTAGATTTCCTTTAAGTGGAGTTAAGAAACTTTTCCAGACATGATGTGATTTATAGATTATAGACATGAAACATCTGAGTGATAAATAACATGTTAAAGAGACAACACGTAGTTTAATATGATCCAAAGAGTGTGAGTGTGTGTGTGTGTGTGTGTGTGTGTGTGTGTGTGTGTGTGTGTGTGTGTAGTTTTTAGGGTTCAGGTTAGAACTGGTTTCATGTTTTATGAGTCGATGTCCTCACAAGTATAGAAAGGTAAGAAGAAAAGTTGTGTGTTTAAAATATTCATCCAGTATTTCCTACTGTATGAGTACTGTACTGTCTTCATCTGTGTGTGTGTGTGTGTGTGTGTGTGTGTGTGTATGTGTGTGTGTGTGTGTGTGTGTGCGTGTGTGTACGCTCCCCTGTGGCACGTGTGTTTTGTTGGCTCTGCTTGTGTTGCATATCTGTGTGTGTGTGTGCGTGTGCGTGTGCGTGTGCGTGTGTGTATTTCCCTGTGCACGTCAACTCTTGGCTTTTGAGTGTGTATGTGTGTGCACGTGTGTTTTTGCATGTCTCTGTTTGTTCTTGTTACTCTAGGCTGTACATTTGTGTGCGTGTGTGTGTGTGTGTGCGCGCATGTGTGGTGCACAATTGTGTGTTTTGCATGTCTCAGTGTGTTCTTCTTTACTCTAGGCTTTTGAGTTGTGTGTGTGTGTGTGTGTGTGTGTGTGTGTGTGTGTGTGTGTGTGTGTGTGTGTGTCTTCCCTTCCCTTCCCTCCCCTTGGGCGCGTGCATGTGCGTGTGCGCGCGTGTCCTCGGCCACTTCAGTGCGGAGACAAACGGGACTACGAACATAACCTCCGCGATACACCCCCCTCCCTCCCATCCACACCCGCCACCGCCCCCCCCACCCAATTCCCTCCAAACACCTCCTCCATCTCTCTCTCTCTCTCTCTCTCTCTCTCTCTCTCTCTCCCTCTCTCTCTCTCTCTCTCTCTCTCTCTCTCTCTCTCTCTCCGCGTGCAGGGGGCGATCAAGCAGCGGGGGATGATGGGAGTCCGGCCGGTCAGCCCTACCCGCCTACCGACCTACCAGACGCACCGACACGCAGCACAACACTCCGCTCTGACGGCAAAAACTTCACACTTTTCCTCCTTCTCATTAAATGTATCGATAAAGAACAAAAAAAAAGAAGAAGAAGAAGAAAAGCAACAGCTGGAGCTTTGATTTGTGATTGGGGAGCTTTGTGTTCTTAATTAAACATCACACCTGATTTAAATGATGAGAAGAAATTAAAATAAAACCCTAAGCTGCTGCTGCTGCTGCTGGAGGAGGAGAAGTGTTTTCGGGATTTAAAAGAATAAAAAGAGGTGAAGCAGTGCGCGTGCAGGATTAAAAGCAGCAGCTGAAGTTGTGAAGATGACGGAGGAAGAGGAGCAGACGGAGTGAAGCTGAAGCTGCTTCCCCGGCGCGCACCTCTCCTTCCCCGGCTGCGCTGAAGCTGCACAGTCCGCTCCTCTCACTCTGCTGCTGGAGGGACACTTCTGCGCTCGTGCACCCTTCACATCCATCTCCATCTCCATCACCATCACTCCACGCGGGATTTAACTCACAAAAAAACCCCACTTCTTCTTCTTCGTTGCTTTTTTTTTTTGCACTGAGATATTTTAGAGAGATACTGAGATATTTGCACTTTTTTTTTTTTTTGGCTGGGGAGTTTAGGTTGCTCATGGATCGGCCACTTTGCGCCTCCTCTCCGGATGGGATTTGGCAGCTGTGAGCGGGACACGGAGCCGGTGATGGTGTGACAGAAAGAAAACGGAGATTCTTTTTTTTTTTTTTTTTCCTTTTCTTTCAACAACCCGCAGTTTTTAACGCAGGAGTTTCACATGTGAGTACTTCTTTATTATTATTATGGAGAATAATCATGTCCTTTAACCCTTTAAACAGGCAGGAGTGATAAAATAACATGTTAATTATTCTTTTTATTCACTTTTTTATGTACTTAAGCATCTTATTTGCACCTAAATAAACATTTTAATCATATTTTTGGATTTTAGGAGTTGCCTTTATTAACGTATAGGCAATAAAAAATGTAAATATAAATGTATCTCCTGGTGCCTGTTTAAGGGTTAATGAGGAGGGGTAGGGGGGGTGAACTCTGACCTTTTAGAGCCAGTTGATCCTGACAAGCCAAAACACCTGCGACACTGTCACTGTCAGTAATATTTCACTTTTTTAAAATTATTTTAATCTGCAATAAAAAAAAACACACACATACGCACATTTTAACCAGTTTGGCGCCACAATTAAGCATCTTAACGTGATTTTTGGGGCATTTAATTATAATAACCACATGGATTTTAGCTCATAAACTTCCTTAAATGTTCAAAATCAACACATCAGAGTTCATTTCTTTTGTATTTTTCTGCTCTCACATGATTTAACTTCACGTTTTACGCACAGTTTGGATTATTTGGTGATAGTTTTTTGGATGACGTAGCCCTCAGATCAATCTTTAAAAATCATAAAACATGCTTTCTTATTAAAAAGTAAAAAAGCAAAGATGAAGCCGGCTCTGCAGCTCCTCTTCATCCCTGTTATGAGCCACTTTCAGCCTCCAGAGATCCCGTTTCCTCCCTGTTCCTATGCAACCCTTGCTCCCTATCAGCTGTGCCGGAGCCGAGCCGTGCCGTGCCGTGCCGCGCCGTGCTCGACACTTTCCATTAATTAACCGGCTGTGTTTGTGTAAGCGGAGAAACATTTGGATGGCTGAGTTTATATACCTGCTGCTTGTCACATATTTGAACCTCCAGAAAAATGTCATAATCTTATAATATCTCCACATTGCGTCAGTAGAAACCTTTACGCACTGATATCTGACCCAATATTAAGATAATTCTGCTAAAATAAAATACTTAAATATATTTGTATTGCTCCTTGTATATTCCTAACGTTGCTGGTGCTTGCTGTTATATTATAGAAGCATTAAAGTGACTTTGCAGGGCTGTAAATGACTCTTCATATGATCCAGTGTAGCGTTGGAGAGACGGTCTGGTTTTCCTATAATGTTATTTTTGGGGCTTAAAGTGCGTGTTTAGTGTTTAGTTGTGTGAGAAAGAACATAAAAGATCAGTTTGGTGTTAATTTTAAACTGTTTTTTATTGTGGATTTATTGAAAGTTGGGTTTTTTGTGTAGTTTTTGTAACAATTAGATGATTAATGCATTGAAAGAAGATGAAAATGCAATTATTTTGATAAAAGAAATTCCCCAAAAATGCCATAAATGCTCTTAATCCGGCTTCTTAAAGGAGATTATTTCTACTTTAGTAAACTGATTATCTTTTGTGTTGTAGATTATTAATTTTCCCTCCATGTTGCATTTTGTTCTTTTGATGAAACAGATGTGAGAGATAGAAGAGAGAAAGAAAGAGAGAGAGAGAGAGAGAGAGAGAGAGAGAGAGAGAGAGAGAGATAGAAAGATAGAAAGATAGAAATAAAGGAAGTTAGACCTGAAACTGGGCTCTTTAGGATTTGCCTGATGACCTTTGACCTTTTTCACCTTCTGGATGAATCCTTTGCAACCGCGTAGTTACATCAGCTGTTACTGCAACTCATCAGAAACTGAACAACACTCGGCATTAAAACTCATTATAACTCATAAAATGATGATGATGAGGAAGATGATGATGATAGGAATGATTATATTATTATTATTTTGTCATTTCCAACATAAGATAAGAAATAAGAGAAGATTAATGCTTTAAATCACCTTTAAAAAAAAAAGTCATATTAATCATATAATAAGTGTCGTCTTATATTCACATTAATACTTTATAAAGATTCACATCAAACTAAAAACCTTCTTCTACAGTTTAAACTTCTAAAATCTTACTATTAGATATTTTATTGAATCATTTAAAAGACTAAATATATAATACAGTGTGTAAAAGTATCCACAGTGGCTCAACAGGAGAGGTAATGTAGGGAGGAAGGAAGGAACTGAGGGAGGAAGGAAGGAAAGAAGGAAGGAGGGAAGGACAGAAGGGAGGAAGGACAGAAGGAAGAAAGGAAGGAATGAAGGAAGGAAGGAAGGAAGGAAAGAAGGAAGGATAGAAGGAAGGAAGGATGGAAGGAAGGACAGAAGGAAGGGAGGAAGGAAAGAAGGAAAGAAGGAATGGAGGGAGGAAGGAAGGAAGGAAGGCAGTCTGGAAGGACAGAAAGAAGGAAGGACAGAAGGGAGGAAGGAAAGAAGGAAGGACAAAAAGAAAAAGGGAAGGAAGGGCAGAAGGACAGAAAGAAGGAAGGACAAAAAGGGGAGGAAGGAAAGAAGGAAGGACAGAAGGAAGGGAAGGACAGAGGGAGAGAAGGAAGGAAGGAAGGACAGAAAGAAGGAAGGAAGGATGATCAGTATAGAAGCAGATGAAGCAGATATAGAGTAGCGTTATTCATCCTGCTGAATCTCTAATAGTGAATTTAACCTTAAATTAAAAGCAAACATCATTTCTGAGTTTTTAGTTCTGAGTCTTTCCTGATGAATCTGATCCTGATGATGATGATGATGATGATGATGAGAGTGATCATTGTTCTGCTCTCTGTTCTTTTAAAGATATATAGTTTTATTATCATTGTCATCGTTGCATTACAAACACCAACAATACACCAACAACCTCTTGATAAGAATAAAGCCTTACATGAAGTCAGGAAGTTAGGAAGGAAGGAAGAAGGATGGAAAGGAAGGGAGGAAGGAAAGTAGGGGGGAAGGAAAGGAGGAAGAAGGAAGGAAAGGAGGGGGGAAGGAAGGGAGGAAGGAAAGAGAGAAGAAGGGAGGGAAGTCAGAAGAAGGGAAGTCAGGAATTTAGGAAGGAAGGAAGAAGGATGGAAAGGAAGGGAGGAAGGAAAGTAGGGGGGAAGGAAAGGAGGAAGAAGGAAGGAAAGGAGGGGGGAAGGAAGGGAGGAAGGAAAGAGAGAAGAAGGGAGGGAAGTCAGAAGAAGGGAAGTCAGGAAGTTAGGAAGGAAGGAAGAAGGATGGAAAGAAAGGGAGGAAGGAAAGTAGGGGGGAAGGAAAGGAGGAAGAAGGAAGGAAAGAAGGAAGGAGGGAGGGAGGAAGGAAAGAGAGAAGAAGGGAGGGAAGTCAGAAGAAGGGAAGTCAGGAAGTTAGGAAGGAAGGAAGAAGGATGGAAAGAAAGGGAGGAAGGAAAGTAGGGGGGAAGGAAAGGAGGAAGAAGGAAGGAAAGAAGGAAGGAGGGAGGGAGGAAGGAAAGAGAGAAGAAGGGAGGGAAGTCAGAAGAAGGGAAGTCAGGAAGTTAGGAAGGAAGGAGGAAGGATGGAAAGAAAGGGAGGAAGGAAAGGAGGAAGAAGGAAGGAAAGAAGGACAGAAGGAAGGGAGGAAGGAAAGAAGGAGGGAGGGATGGGAGGAAAGAAGGACAGAAGGAAGGGAGGAAGGAAAGGAAGGGAATAAAGCCTTACATGAAGTCCAGAGGAGAGATTTATAATGCAGACAGGAACTAAAAGAGTTAAACCTCCATCTGATGGTTGATGTTGGTTTGCTGGATGCTTCAGGTGAAGTCTCCTCTGTTTGCTGCTCTGATGTCAGCTGATTGATTTTTTGCTGCAGATTCAGGAACTTATCTCATTCTTCCCATGAAGGACTGAGAGTGTATTAAAATATAAATATAGAGAAGATGGATAATAATGCAGATCTATAACACACAGATAGATAGATTAGTTGGTTCTGCATGTGAGAAATTTATTGCTAATAGTAAAAATATAGAAAATTAAAGTGAGTACAAGTTTGCTTTCCTTATTATTATAATGATACATTTAGAGGATTGTGATGCTCATCTTCATCTCTGTGTGTATTTTCACTTATTTGACACTTTAAAGTCACAGCAGTCGGGGTTAAATCTGTTAAATCTGCAATTCTTTTGGGACAAATATGGAAAAATTAAAAAGTTGTGTGCACTAAAACATCTGATGTATCAATGTAGAGAGAAGTTTCTGAACAGCTGACCTGCAGATTGAAACTACTCAACACTTGTTTTTTTTGAATTTTAGTGAAATTTAGATCATTTAATGTGTCAAAAATGAAATTATAAACACAATATTTAATCATCAAAGCTTCCACCTTCACCTGGAAATCAAATATCATTGCAGAAATTAACACAAATACACATTCAGGTTGCTTTTCTTTCACCTTTTTATCCATTTAACCCCTAAATCATCTCTATATCTGTGCTGGTGTTACCATATGAAGCCTTTTAATTTATTCTGAGGTCACTCTGACACCTGGAGGTTTGTTGTGGATCATTATCCTGCAGCTAGGTCACGCTTCCTCCTCCTCCGTGCTTTTATTCTGACAGGGTTTGCATGTAACCAATTAGAGTTTAGACACCTGTAGGAAATGTTTGCATTGACTTTAAAGGCTTCATTTATCATCATACATCCACTGTAACAGGAAATCAGCTTTTTATAACTCTGAACCATCAAATAAGTACCAGAAAATTCATATTCTTTGTAACTGGAGTGTTTCTGACCTTCTGGCATTCAAGTCATTTGACAATTAATTTGCATACGTGAGTTTTATTTTGTATCATGTTTGATGCATCTGGAAGTTTTTGCAGTTTAATTTTCATAAAACAAACAAAAACATGTGAATATAATGTTGTTTAACCCTCCTGTTGTCCTCAAGTCAAGGAAGGAAGTTAGGAAGGAAGGAGGAAGGAAAGGAGGGGGGAAGGAAGAAAGGAAGGAATGGAGAAAGAAGGAAGGAAAGGAGGGGGGAAGGAAGGGAGGAAGAAGGAAGAAAAGGAGGAAGAAGGAAGGAAAGGAGGAAGGAATGGAAAGAGAGAAGGAAGGAGGGAAGGGAGGAAGGACTGAGCGAGTGAAGGAAGGAAAGAGAAGGAAGGAGGGAGGAAAGAAGGAAGGAAGGGAGGAAAGATGGACAGAAGGAAGGGAGGAAGGAAAGGAAGGGAGGAAAGAAGGAAAGAGGGAGGGAGGAAGAAAGAAGGACAGAAGGAAGGGAGGAAGGAAAGGAAGGAGGAAGGAAGGAAGGAGAGAAGAAAGGAGGGAGGGAGGAAAGAGAAGGAGGGAGGGAGGAAAGAAAGGAAGGGAGGAAAGAAAGGAAGGAAGGGAGGAAAGAAGGAACAGTCAGAACAGACGGGGTCAAAGGTCAAAGCTCTACTAAACCTTTAATATATGATGATGACACATTCAGATAAATGAGCTTCTCTACCTGATGCTCACATTTCCAACATGAATTAATATAAATATAAAATAAACTTTAACATATTTAATAATTCAACCCTGCACTACATGAACCTCTCTAACACTCACCTGGCATTAAAGGGTTAAAAGTTGTTCACTAGACTCAAACTCCTCTCATTTCTGGATTAATAAAGATGCTTGTTACAGCTTTAGCGTGTGTCTAGCCGCGGTCGCTACGCTGTGACATCATCGAGCTGCGATGACATCATGTAGTCTGAAGTGGAAGAGTTAAGTAACTGTAACAGCCTGCAGCGTCTGTGTCGACACCTCAACACCTCAACACACACACACACACACACACACACACCTCAACACACACACACACACACACACACACACCGCTCCTCTCCTCACCGCTCCTCCCCGCTACACAACAGGTGTCCCAACGCTGCACCGCCTGCCTCGCATGCATCGCATTCGTCTGTGTGTGTGTGAGTGTGTGTGTGTCTGTATGTGTGCGTGTGTCTGCGTGTGTCTGTGTGTGTGAGTGTGTGTGTCTCTGTGTGTGTGTGTGTGTCTGTGCGTGTGTGTCTCTGTGTGTGTGTCTCTGTGTGTGTGTGTGTCTCTGTGTGTGTCTGTGTGTGTCTGTGTCTCTGTGCGTGTGTGTGTGCGTGTGTCTCTGTGTGTCTCTGTGTGTGTGTGTGTGTGTGTGTGTGTGTGTGTGTGTCTCTCTGTGTGTGTGAGTGCCTACGTGAGATGCCCGAACCCGTATTTGGTGTGTTTGTGTGGCAGTTTGTGTGCAGGTAAAGTATGCCTGTGTGTGTCCCTGTGTGTGTGTGTGTGTCCCTGTGTGTGTGTGTGTGTGTGTGTCTCTCTGTGTGTGTGTGCGTGCAGCTGCAAAGCCCCACACGGTGTTGTAGTGTTTGTTCAGCGTTGGAGCAGCAGGCCTGACCTTTCCTGAGACAACAGGAGCTGCTGTTTGAGGGACGAGGCAGCGCTGCGTCTCTGTGCTCTGACATCAGTCCTGCAGCCTGAAACCAGCTTCCTGCTTATTATCTGCAACCTTTGTGCCGTAAAGGCTCCGTATGAAACCTGAGAGCAGCTCTATAGGGTTTTATTTTTTATCGCAGAGCTTAAAAAATCCTCCTGAGCGCTGACAATCCTCTCCTCGGCGTTTGCTTTGGATTCATTTCCTTTTGTGTGTGTTTTCAGAGCCATTAACTCTCATGAAAGACACAAACGTTTGCATTCGTATATCTCGTGAAATGTGAAAGACCGGTTTCTCCAAATGGTCCGCAGCTCCGACCGAAGCTCCGGAGCAGGACGTCAAGCGGCTGTTAGATCTTATCTAGGAACCGAGAAGCATCACCTGTGTTTCATCATCCAGACGAGCCAAGTTTAGATTTCAGATGTGAGCGGTGTGCAGCAGGATGTCAGCTTCACTTAACTTTGCTTTCAATACACCAAAACTCATTAACTGGTAGTTAATCTGTGAATTTCTAAATAAAGTTTAGGTGCAGCTTTCGTTTCAGAATGATTTAATGTGAAGTTATGAGTTCAGTATCTAATCCTAGTATGTATTATAAACTTCTAAACTTTGATTAAAAACATGTTAGAGACTCATTCAAGATGAAAAATGAAAGTCAGCTTCATAAATGTCTCCAGCAGGATCTCTGATGTCAGCACAACCTGTAACTATAGCAACCATAGAACAACCTGTATCTATAGCAACCATAGCACAACCTGTATCTATAGCAACCATAACACAACCTGTATCTATAGCAACCATAGAACAACCTGTATCTATAGCAACCATAAAACAACCTGTATCTATAGCAACTGTAGCACGACCTGTATCTATAGCAACCATAACACAACCTGTATCTATAGCAACCATAACACAACCTGTATCTATAGCAACCATAGAACAACCTGTATCTATAGCAACCATAAAACAACCTGTATCTATAGCAACTGTAGCACGACCTGTATCTATAGCAACCATAGAACAACCTGTAACTATAGCAACCATAACACAACCCGTATCTATAGCAACCATAGCACGACCTGTATCTATAGCAACCATAGAACAACCTGTATCTATAGCAACCATAGCACCACCTGTATCTATAGCAACCATAGAACAACCTGATGGTCTGTCTGTGCATTATCATACCGAAGGAAGGAAGGATGGAAGAAAGGACATACGACACAAAGGAATGAAGGAAGAAAGGAAATATGAAAGGAAGGAAAAAAGGAAGGAAGGATCGAAAGAAGTAAGGAAGGAAGGAAGGACAGGTGACACGAAGAAAGGAAGGATGGAAGGAAAAAGGATGAATGGAAGGAGGGAAGGAAAGATGGAAGGAAGGACAGATGACACGAAGGAAGGAAGGATGGATGGAAAGAAGGAAGGAAGGATGGCTTTTGGTTTGGTTTTCTAACGTTGTAAAAGATTCAAAATGAGAACTGAAATGATGACAGCGGCTCAAACCCAGGGACAGGAAGTTAAACGTTAAGTATGTGTTTGTTGAGTCAGAGCAGGAGGACGGAGAGTTTGGGACAGTTTGAGCTGAAGGTTGTGAGTCATTGGTGTTGAAGCTGAGTCAGGACGGACAGATGTGCTTCCTCTCTCCTCCGCTTTAATCTGGGTGATCCTCTCCCAGAGCGCTGACGCTTCACTTATCTGTTATTCTTCTGTTAAAGCAGCTCCGAGGAGAAATACTCTTAAAAGTGACGACTTCTCTACTTCCTGTAACAGTCTGGAGTCACATTAGTGTCAGCAGCACAGCTTCTCTACTTCCTGTAACAATGCAGCACAACTTCTCTACTTCCTGTAACAATGCAGCACAACTTCTCTACTTCCTGTAACAATGCAGCACAACTTCTCTACTTCCTGTAACAATGCAGCACAGCTTCTCTACTTCCTGTAACAATGCAGCACAGCTTCTCTACTTCCTGTAACAATGCAGCACAGCTTCTCTACTTCCTGTAACAATGCAGCACAACTTCTCTACTTCCTGTAACAATGCAGCACAGCTTCTCTACTTCCTGTAACAATGCAGCACAGCTTCTCTACTTCCTGTAACAATGCAGCACAGCTTCTCTACTTCCTGTAACAATCTGGAGTCACATTAGTGTCAGCAGCACAGCTTCTCTACTTCCTGTAACAATGCAGCACAGCTTCTCTACTTCCTGTAACAATCTGGAGTCACATTAGTGTCAGCAGCATCCTTCCTTCCTCCCTTCCATCCTTCCTCCCTCCCTTCCTCCCTTCTTCCTCCCTCCCTTCCTTCCTCCCTCCTTTCTTTCCTTCTTCCTCCCTCCCTTCCTTCCTTTCCTTTCCTTTCCTTTCCTTTCCTTTCCTTTCCTTCCTTCTTTCTTTTCCTTTCCTTTCCTTCCTTCTTCCTCCCTCCCCCTTCCTTCCTTCTTTCCTTCCTCCCTTCCTTCTTTCCACTGTCCTTCTTCCTCCCTTCCTTCCTTCTTCCTCCCTCCCTCCCTCCCTCCCTTCCTTCCTCATTTCCTTCCTCCCTCCCTTCCTCCCTTGACTTGAGGACAACAGGAAGTTAAATATGAATATGAGACAAACTCATAAACTATGAAACAATCTTAAAATGTTTAAAAACAAAGTTGTTGTTGGGAATTTTGGACACTGACATTTCATTCCTCCTCCTCCTCCTCCTCCTCCTCCTCCTCCTTCTTCTTCTTCTTCTTCTTCTTCTCCTTCTTCTTCTTGTAAATGTTTAATGGCTGTTTTCTGCTACCGTCTGCTGTTTTTATGATGAATTCATCATAATTTTCATTGTGTATTTAATGTTTTATTAGTAGAGGGAGAAGTAGAAAGCAGTTCCACACAGCACAGCAGTCACAGCTACGATGCTCCGCTCTTTGTTTCACCTTTAAAACATCAAGTTCAAACATTCAACCACAAAATAACACAACACACAAACTATTTATAAACTATGATACAATAAAAATGATCATAAAACTCAATAAAAGGCATCATAAAAGCTTCAGATGATCCTTAATCCAACTAATCATGCTTGAAAATGAACTTTAATAAACACTTAAAGGGAAACTTTGCAGATTTTCATCCAGTATTGCGTCATCATAGAGCGGACAGTATAAGCAAATATACAATGTTTAATAGAGCTGAGTATCGGTACTCAATGTCTTAGGAGTACGGAGACGATAGTTAAAGATTAAATGTCTTATGTCTTATGTATTTTAAAAAAAAGAAGAAATCCTGCAGAAGAAAAAAAAAATCGGCACACGAAAAAAAAAACAGGCAAAAAAAAAATAAAAAAATAACTGCACAAGAAAAAAAAAGAAATCCTGCAGAAGAAAAAAAAAAG
Organism: Scomber colias; assembly: GCA_021039105.1. Taxonomy (NCBI): domain Eukaryota; kingdom Metazoa; phylum Chordata; class Actinopteri; order Scombriformes; family Scombridae; genus Scomber; species Scomber colias. The sequence continues at coordinate 67,169 of JAJDFG010000815.1, forward strand.
GCTAGAAAAAAAAAGGCTAGAAAAAAAAAAAAAAAACCCAAAATCCGGCACAAGAAAAAGAAAAAAAGAAATCCTGCAGAAGAAAAAAATTAAAAAAAAAATCAACACACAATAAAAAAAAAAAACAGGCAAAAAAAAAAAAGAGAATGAATAGGTTTTACGTTATTGATATGATACATTTATCAGCACCACTTCAGAAAATCACCTTCACACTCTGCTGGCAGTCAGTTGCTCTAATAACCTGGTTTGACCTTTCCTGACCCTTCCTGACTCCCTCCCTCCCTCCTACCTTCCATCCTTCTTTCCTCTGTCCTTCCTTCCTTCCTCCCTCC
>JAJDFG010000815.1:70000-75140 GCA_021039105.1 Scomber colias
TAGTGATGGTTTATTGCTTCAGAGGTGCAGGGGCAGAGTTATAAATCAAACTCTGTGGATGTGTCTACTTCTCAATTATCACAAAATCATTGAAATGTAGAAAACACACACACACACACACACACACACACACACACACACATATGTAAACACAGACACACACACATACACACACACACATATGTAAACACACACACACACACACACGTAAACACACACACACACACACACACACACCCACCCATGCTGTGATTTCACCTGTTCGTCAGGATCACCTCCCTGTGCTTTGGGACCAGAACTCACAGCTGTAACTATAGCAACAGCAGAACCATAGCGACCAGTGTCACCAGCAGCAGCAGCAGCAGAGGTGGTGTTCACACCCACACCAGGACCCCCTTTAACCCTCGAGTCAAGGAAGGGAGGGAGGGAGGGAGGAAAGAAGGGAGGAAGGGAGGAAGGGAGGAAGGAAGGAAAAGAGAGAAGGAGGGAGGAAGGACGGAAGGAAAGGAGGGGGGAAGGAAGGACAGGAGGAAGCAAGGAAGGGAGGAAAGGAGACCTTGCTTCCTTCCTTCCTTCCTTCCTTCCTTCCTTCTTTCCCTCCTTATGTCCTTCCTTCCTTCCTTCCTTCCTTTCTTTGTTTGTTCTTTCCTACCTTCTTTCTTTCCTTCCCTTTTTCCTTCTTTCCTTCCTTCCTTGTGTCCTTCCTTTTTTGCCTTCTTTGTTTTTTGTTCATCTGTTCCTTCCTTCCTTCCTTCCTTCCTTCTTTCCTTCCTTCCTCCCTCCCTATTTTCCATCCATCCATCCTTCCTTCCTTCCTTCCCATATATATATTCAGTAACATGTTAAATGTTAAAACATGAGGAAAAAAACCCTCCTGAGTAACATTTTCATCAGTAACTGTAAACCCCCACCACACCCACACACACACACACACCCACACCCTCACACACACACACACACACACACACACACACCACACACACACTCCATGTAGTTGTTTAATGGCAGCAGGTCGGCCGTTGGCTGTGTGGTCAGCTGACCTTGGAGACGGCTCGTCTGCTCGTCTGCTTTGAGGTCTCGTTGATTTATCAGCGACACATGGAGTCACTCCACCTCCTGTTAACGCTGCCGTCGCTCCTGCTCCTCCTCCTCTTCCTCCTCCTGCTCCTCCTCCACCTGTTCAAACCTCCCACACCTGCTCCCTCTCCTCCTCTTCCTCCTCCTCCTCCTCCTCCACCTGTTCAACCTCCCACACCTGCTCCTCTCTCCTCCTCCTCCTCCTCCTCCTCCTCCCTCCTCCTCTTCCTCCTCCTCCTCCACCTGTTCAACCTCCCACACCTGCTCCCTCTGCTCCTCCTCCTCCTCCTCCTCCTCCTCCTCCTCCTCCTCCCTCTGCTCCTTCTCCTCCTCTTCCTCTTCCTCTTCCTCCTCCTCCTCCTCCTCCTCCTGGTTCTGCTTTGCTTCCTGTTAAAAAAAGACGAGCAGCAGCTACCTTCTCCATCACCACCCACACTGACACACGGTCTGTGTAACATGTATCTACTTTATCAAATCTTTCATATTTAACACTTCACACACACCTTTACACTTTTCCTGATCTGACATCTCTATCAGCAGGATGACGATTATAATCTGTACCTTCTAAAACTGTCACATATCACTGTTAAACAATAGTGATGTTCGTCAGAGTTTCAATACTTGAGGTTAATGTCCGTTAAAATGTTGCCTGTAATTCAAAAAACAGGATTTCAACCTGATCTTTAGGCTTCTTTAGCAAAGTACATGAAAAACGGCATTTCGTTTGGTAGCCTTGGTTGCTAAGGTGGTTGCTATGGTGGTTGCTAAGGTGGTTGCTAAGGTGGTTCCTAAGGTGGTTGCTAAGGTGGTAGCTAAGGTGGTTGCTAAGGTGGTAGCTAAGGTGGTTCCTTAGGTGGTTGCTAAGGTGGTTCCTGATGAGGTTCCTAAGATAGTTGCTAAGGTGATTGCTAAGGTGGTTCCTAAGACAGTTGATAAGGTGATTGCTGTGGTGGTTCCTAAGGCTGTTGCTGTGGTGGTTCCTAAGGTGGTTGCTAAGGTGGTTCCTAAGACAGTTGCTGAGGTGGTTGCTCAGGTGGTTCCTAAGGTGGTTGCTAAGGTGGTTCCTAAGACAGTTGCTGAGGTGGTTGCTCAGGTGGTTCCTAAGGTGGTTGCTAAGATGGTTGATATGGTGGTTGCTAAGATGGTTGCTAAGATGGTTCCTAAGGTGGTTACTAAGGTGGTTGCTGTGGTGGTTCCTAAGGTGGTTGCTACGGTGATTCCTGAGGTGGTTCCTAAGGCGGTTGCTACGGTGATTCCTGAGGTGGTTCCTAAGGCGGTTGCTGTGGGGGTTCCTAAGATGTTGCTACGGTGATTCCTGAGGTGGTTCCTAAGGCTGTTGCTGTGGTGGTTCCTAAGGTGGTTGCTAAGGTGGTTCCTAAGACAGTTGCTGAGGTGGTTGCTCAGGTGGTTCCTAAGGTGGTTGCTAAGGTGGTTCCTAAGACAGTTGCTGAGGTGGTTGCTCAGGTGGTTCCTAAGGTGGTTGCTAAGATGGTTGATATGGTGGTTGCTAAGATGGTTGCTAAGATGGTTCCTAAGGTGGTTACTAAGGTGGTTGCTGTGGTGGTTCCTAAGGTGGTTGCTACGGTGATTCCTGAGGTGGTTCCTAAGGCGGTTGCTACGGTGATTCCTGAGGTGGTTCCTAAGGCGGTTGCTGTGGGGGTTCCTAAGATGGTTCCTAAGGTGGTTGCTAAGGCGGTTGCTAAGGTGGTTTCTGTGTGGACTGTAGTGACAACTTTGTCCAAGCTAAGGATCCAGAACAGACTAAAGACAAAGAATAATAACCTACTGTTAACCAAAAACCTCGTTAACCCATGTGGTGTCTGATTTTTACCATGGAAAACGCAACTCTTAATTCTGCTAACAGTGTAAAACAGTGTAAAGTGAAACAGTGTAAAACATCTCAGCTCCTGGTCGGCCACGCTGGCACAGGAAGCCAGGGGGGCTGATGGGAAATGTAGTCTTCCTGGTGTTAACGTGGAGGGAAACATGGCGGCGTCGCCTCTCAGCAGAAACATTAAAGTGGAGTCAGATCTGCTGATGATTAAAACTGAAGCTGGCTGCAGTAAATCACAGCTCCTCGCTCCTCCAGCAGCAGCAGCGGCAGCAGCAGCAGCAGCAGCAGGGCCGACATTTTAAAACACTTTGCTGCTCCGTGATTTATTTTGACGAGGGGCGGCCATGTCAAACTCCTCCATCTCTCTCTCTCTCTCCTCTCTCTCTCTCTCTCTCTCTCTCTCTCTCCCTCTCTCTCTCTCTCTCTCTCTTTATACTCCGTCTGCCTCTCGTCCTCTTTATCTTTATTAATGTGTTTCTACAGCAAAGCAGACACAATATTACAGTAAAACTATAATATTTTAATAATTACCCAGCATGCATTGCAAGAGTGTGGTTTCAGTAGTTTATGTGAATAAATAGATTTGAAGAATATTTAAGTGATAAAACTCAAAAATAGCCAATAAAATATCTTAATTATGGTAAAAAAAAAAGTAGAAGAATTCACCTTAACCCTCCTTTCCTTCCTTCTTTCCTTCTTTCCTTCCTCCCTCCTTTCCTCCTTCCTTCGTCCCTTCCTTCTCTCCTTACTTCCTCACTTCCTTGCTTCCTTCCTTCCTCCTTCCTCCTTTCCTTCTCTCCTTACTTCCTTCCTTTCTCTCCCTCCCTCCTTACTCCTTTCCTTTCTTCCTTCCTTCCTCCTTCCCTCCCTCCCTCCTTACTCCTTTCAATCCTTCCTTCCTCCTTTCCTTCATCCCTCCCTCCCTCCTTACTCCTTTCCTTTCTTCCTTCCTTCTTTCCTTACGTCTTCCCTCCCTCCTTACTCCTTTCAATCCTTCCTTCCTTCCTTCCTTCTTTCCTTCCTTCCATCCAAACTACATTATACAGATTAAACATTATAAGTGCAATCTATGATTTTAGCATCAGACAGTAAATGTGGATCTTAAATCATAAATCTTACATATTATAGATTATCGTCTTTATTTCTGAGACACTTTGAGTGTTTTTGAGCGTCTGCCGGACATTTTTATTCACTGAAATATGTTTATGGTCATATTTTCTTGTATAGAGCAAATAAAAAGTCTCATTTTTCCAGATATTAAGTGTGTTTATTCTGCTGCAGTAATAACAGCTGCCAAAAAGCATCTGAAGGTTTATATGATCATAAAAAAGGTGTTTCCCTAAAAAGCAGCAGAAGGAAACGAGTGCAGCTTCCTGCAGCTTCCTCAGCTTCCTGCAGCTTCCTCAGCTTCCTCAGCTTTCTCAGCTTCCTGCAGCTTCCTCAGCTTCCTGCAGCTTCCTCAGCTTCCTGCAGCTTCCTGTAGCTTCCTGCAGCTTCCTGCAGCTTCCTCAGCTTTCTCAGCTTCCTGCAGCTTCCTCAGCTTCCTGCAGCTTCCTGCAGCTTCCTCAGCTTTCTCAGCTTCCTGCAGCTTCCTCAGCTTCCTGCAGCTTCCTCAGCTTCCTGCAGCTTCCTGTAGCTTCCTCAGCTTCCTGTAGCTTCCTCAGCTTCCTCAGCTTCCTCAGCTTCCTGCAGCTTCCTCAGCTTCCTTAGCTTCCTGCAGCTTCCTGCAGCTTCCTCAGCTTCCTGCAGCTTCCTCAGCTTCCTGCAGCTTCCTCAGCTTCCTGCAGCTTCCTGCAGCTTCCTCAGCTTCCTCAGCTTCCTTCAGCTTCCTTCAGCTTCCTCAGCTTCCTCCAGCTTCCCTCAGCTTCCTCAGCTTCCTGCAGCTTCCTCAGCTTCCTGCAGCTTCCTGCAGCTTCCTGCAGCTTCCTGCAGCTTCCTCAGCTTCCTGCAGCTTCCTGCAGCTTCCTGCAGCTTCCTCAGCTTCCTGCAGCTTCCTCAGCTTCCTCAGCTTCCTCAGCTTCCTGCAGCTTCCTGCAGCTTCCTCAGTCGCTGCAGGAAGAACCGAAGGATTCATGTCTTATTAAGATTTAGTTGTTTTAGTTTTTATTTAATTTATTTTTTCCAGTCTGTTGTTTTTTACATGAACACGATGTTCTTTGTTAAGTGATGTTTGATGTTAGAGATGAGTGATTGACTCGCTGTTCAGACTAGACAGTACAACTACACACA
>JAJDFG010000816.1:0-17500 GCA_021039105.1 Scomber colias
TGGTATCAGGGAGTATGAAGCAGTGATATCATGAATATAAAAGTTCATGGATTGTGTTGTTCTTCTCACCCTGAGGAGATGAGGACACTCTCTGAGCATGCTGTTTACTGGGGCTGTGGTGGAGTCCCGAACCTCTAATTTTGCCTAATTGAGCTTTTAACTTGTGTGTGTGTGTGTGTGTGTGTGTGTGGCTGCAGAAAGACAGAGAAAAGTTAGAGGAATGATGTCAAACGTTACCTCTCCAGCCATTTCCACTGAAGGAACCGGTTGTAGTACATGCTGTCGAGGTAGTCTGCGAACGGCGCCACGCTCAAGTAGTCGTGGATCAATCTGGAAAAAAACACACACAAAGTAATTTAAGTTATTTATTAAGAAGAAAAAAATGGGCCAAGCAGTCTCTTCAGGCTCTTTTTCAGACAGTTGTGTGGATTTACTGCCGATATAATTGGCCTGTCACACATATATCAATATCAGTGTTTCAAGATTTCTGTGTTCAGGATTTAGTGGGCGGGTCTGAAAATCACAGCTGCGTTACATGCAGCGGTGATTAGCATAAACCCGCCCCTACTGCTGTTAGCTATAAATACATCCAGCACACACTACTACTACTACAGTCTACAGTTAGCTGAGTTAGCCGGCCGAGCAAGCCATCGAGTTGCCACCAAGCTAGTAGCCGAGCTAGGCATCGAGCTAGCAGCCGAGTTAGCAGCAGAAAGCTCTCAGACGTAGCGTCCATGTTTCTGGTAGAGGTGGTGACTGATTGACAGGTGACACTTGGTAGGGGGCGGGGCTTGAGCGAACTCAGAGGCCACGCCCACAGCGTTTGGTAGCAGAGAAAGAGACTGATTTTTACACAACTTTGAAGCCTAATTTCATATATTTCCTTTCTTCCTTCCCTATAAAATGATCTTCAAACGACAATAATATTGTTTATCGCGATTATTTCTGAGACAATATATCATCCAACAGAAGTAGTTCTAGTGACGGGTCTATATATATCAGATTATAGGCCAGCCTTTTCTCTCAAAGTGACGCAATGAGAGCGCTGAGAGTGAACCAGTGAGTGAATCCCTCCTTCTTTCCTTCTTCTGTCCTTCCTTCCTTCCTTCCTTTCCTCTCTCCCTTCCTTCTTTCCTCCCTCCTTTCCTCTGTCCTTCTTTCTTCCATTCCTCCCTCCCCTTCCTTCTTTTCCTTCTGTCCCTCCCTTCCTTCCTTCATTCCTTAATCCCTCCCTCCCTCCTTCCTTCCTTCTGTCCTTCCTTCCTCCTTCCCTCCTTCTTTCTTTCCTACCTTCCTTCCTTCTTCCCTCCTTCTTTCCTTCCTTCTCTCCTTCTGTCCTTCCTCCCTCCCTCCTTCTCTCTGTCTTTCCTTCCTCTCACTTTCCTCCCTTCCTTCCTCCATCCCCCTTTCTTCCTTCCTTCTTCCCTCCTTTCTTTCTTCCTTCCTTACTTCCTTCCGCCCTGCTTCTTTCCTTTCCCCCTTCCCTCCTGAGAGTGAACCAAAACAGTAAAGTCGCATTTGGACAGCTAAAAATAATGAGCTGAAACTCAACTATAAAGCTCCGTAGAGACGGGGAGGAGTCGCTGGTAATTCACTGTAGGTTCATCAAACATATCACACCACTGACAGATCAGATAGTGCTATTATGAAGAATATCTGACACTTTAGAAACGACCACAACACAATAAAAAAGATGTTGAAATAAGCAACTGTGTGCCAAGTTCAACACGTAATCTTAACCCTTAAACAGACCTTACTAGTTATGTCATTTGCACCTCAAGTAAGGAAGGAATGAAGGAAAGAAGGAAGGAAGGAAAGGACGGAAGAAGGAAGGAAAGGAGGAAGGAAGGGAAGCAAGGGAGGAAGAAGGAAGGAAAGGAAGGAGGGAGGAAGGAAGGAAGGTAGGAAGGAAAGGAGGGAAGAAGGAAGGAAAGGAGGGAGGAAGGAAGGAAAGGAGGGAGGAAAAAGGAAGGAAAGGAAGGAGGGAGGAAGGAAGGAAGGAAGGTAGGAAGGAAAGGAGGGAAGAAGGAAGGAAAGGAGGGAGGAAGGGAAGGAAGGGAGGAAGAAGGAAGGAAAGGAGGGAGGAAAGGAGGGAAGAAGGAAAGAAAGGAGGGGAGGAAGGGAAGGAAGGGAGGAAGAAGGAAGGAAAGGAGGGAGGAAGGAAGGAAGGACAGATGAAGGAAGGAAGAAAGGACAGAAGGAGGGAAACATTTACCCTAACAGCTGAACTTAGATCTGAGGAAGGAAGGAAGGAAGGAAGGAAGGAAGGACGGATGAAGGAAGGAAGGAAGGACAGAGGAAGGACCCGGGAGGACAACACAAAGGTTAAAGAGTCTGTATCTCCTGGTGCACGTTGTCTGTTTAAGGGTTAAAAGTTGAGTGACTTCTTGCTAATGCTGAAAACAAGTTATTGCAGGTTTGAATTTGGGTTCGTTCCATATTTTAGCGTCTGTTTATGCTGTGGTAAGTTTTTTTTTTAAAGGATTTCACGCATCAGGTACGAAGTGAAAGGGCAGCTCTGAGATGGTTTAACTACCACTTCTTATCTTTCTCTCTCTCTCTCTACTGTTGTCCCTTTTTTCCCCACAAATTGGCCCTGCCTATTTTGACTGTTCCTTCTTTTTCTTCTTCAACCCCCTTTCTTCCTTCCTTCTGTCCTCCCTCCCTCCTACCTTCCTTCTTTCCTCCCTCCTTGTCTCTTTCTTTCCTCCCCATGACCTTCCTTCTTTCCTCTTTCCTTTCTCCTTCCTTCTTTCCTCCCTCCCTCCTACCTTCCTTCTTTCCCCCCTTCCTCCCTTCCTTTCTTCCTCCCTCCTTCTTTCTTTCTTTCCTCCCCATGACCTTCCTTCTTTCCTTTCCTTTCTCCTTCCTTCTTTCCTCCCTCCCTCCCTCCTTCTTTCTTTCTTTCCTCCCCATGACCTTCCTTCTTTCCTCTTTCCTTTCTCCTTCCTTCTTTCCTCCCTCCCTCCTACCTTCTTTCCTCCCTCCTTCTTTATTTCCTTACTTCCTTCTTTCTTTCTTTCCTCCCTCCTTGTCTCTTTCTTTCCTCCCCATGACCTTCCTTCGTTCCTCTTTCCTTTCTCCTTCCTTCTTTCCTCCCTCCCTCCTTCCTTCCTTCCTCCCTCCTTGTCTCTTTCTTTCCTCCCCATGACCTTCCTTCTTTCCTCTTTCCTTTCTCCTTCCTTCTTTCCTCCCTCCCTCCTATCTTCCTTTCTTCCTTCCTTCCTACCTCCCTCCTACCTTCCTTCTTTCCTCCCTCCTTGTCTCTTTCTTTCCTCCCCATGACCTTCCTTCGTTCCTCTTTCCTTTCTCCTTCCTTCTTTCCTCCCTCCCTCCTTCCTTCCTTCTTTCCTCCCTCCTTGTCTCTTTCTTTCCTCCCCATGACCTTCCTTCTTTCCTCTTTCCTTTCTCCTTCCTTCTTTCCTCCCTCCCTCCTACCTTCTTTCCTCCCTCCTTCTTTATTTCCTTACTACCTTCCTTCTTTCTTTCCTCCCTCCTTGTCTCTTTCTTTCCTCCCCATGACCTTCCTTCGTTCCTCCCTTCCTCCTTTCTGTCCTCCTTACCTTCCTTTCCTTCCTCCCTTCCTCCCTCCCTCCTTTTCTCTCTTATCTTTCTCTCTCTCTACTGTTGTCTCTTTTTATTCCACTTTGCTTTATGTCATCAGGGAGTAGAGTTAGGGTGGGGGGCAAATAAAAGAGATTAAGTTGATCAGCACACATGTTTCTACTCATACGAACGCTCTTTACTGTGAGTGTTCATATGACTCCTCCCGGGTCAAATTGACCCCGTCCATTTTGACTGTTCCTTCTTTCCTTCCTCCAACCCCCTTTCTTCCTTCCTTCTGTCCTTCCTCCCTCCTTCCTTCCTTCTTTCCTCCCTCCTTGTCTCTTTCTTTCCTCCCCATGACCTTCCTTCTTTCCTCTTTCCTTTCTCCTTCCTTCTTTCCTCCCTCCTTTTTTTATTTTCTTCCTTCTTTCCTCCCTCCTTGTCTCTTTCTTTCCTCCCCATGACCTTCCTTCTTTCCTCTTTCCTTTCTCCTTCCTTCTTTCCTCCCTCCTTTTTTATTTTCTTCCTTCTTTCCTCCCTCCTTGTCTCTTTCTTTCCTCCCCATGACCTTCCTTTTTCCTCTTTCCTTTCTCCTTCCTTCTTTCCTTCCTCCCACCTACCTTCCATCCTTCCTTCCTTCTTTCCTCCTCCTATCTTCCTTCCTTCCTACCTCCTTGTCTCTTTCTTTCCTCCCCATGACCTTCCTTCGTTCCTCTTTCCTTTCTCCTTCCTTCTTTCCTCCCTCCCTCCTTCCTTCCTTCTTTCCTCCCTCCTTGTCTCTTTATTTCCTCCCCATGACCTTCCTTCTTTCCTCTTTCCTTTCTCCTTCCTTCTTTCCTCCCTCCCTCCTTCCTTCCTTCTTTCATCCCTCCTTGTCTCTTTCTTTCCTCCCCATGACTTTCCTTCTTTCTTTTCTCCTTCCTTCTTTCCTCCCTCCCTCCTACCTTCTTTCTTTCCCCCCTTCCTCCCTCCTACCTTCCTTCTTTCCTCCCTTCCTCCCTCCTTTCCTTCCTTCCTCCCTCCTTTTCTCTCTTATCTTTCTCTCTCTATACTGTTGTCCCTTTTTATTCCACTTTGCTTTATGTCAGCAGGGAGTAGAGTTGGGGTGGGGGACAAATAAAAGAGATTAAGTTGATCAGCACACATGTTTCTACTCATACGAACGCTCTTTACTGTGAGTGTTCATATGACTCCTCCCGGGTCAAATTGACCCCGTCCATTTTGACTGTTCCTTCTTTCCTTCCTCCAACCCCCTTTCGTCCTTCCTTCCTCCTTCCCTCCTTCTTTATTTCCTCCCTTCCTTCTTTCCTCCCTCCTTGTCTCTTTCTTTCCTCCCCATGACCTTCCTTCTTTCCTCTTTCCTCCCTCCCTCCTACCTTCCTTCTTTCCTCCCTCCCTCCTACCTTCCTTCTTTTCTCCCTTCTTTCCTCCCTCCTTGTCTCTTTCTTTCCTCCCTCCTTGTCTCTTTCTTTCCTCCCCATGACCTTCCTTCTTTCCTCTTTCCTCCCTCCCTCCTACCTTCCTTCTTTCCTCCCTCCCTCCTACCTTCCTTCTTTCCTCCCTCCTTGTCTCTTTCTTTCCTCCCTCCTTGTCTCTTTCTTTCCTCCCCATGACCTTCCTTCTTTCCTCCTTCCTTCCTTCCTTCCTTCCTCCCTCCTTTCCTTCCTTCCTTGTTGGGGTGGGGGGACAAATAACACACACGTTTCTACTCATATGAACGCTCTTCACTGTGATTATGAGTCCTGATCAGACACCAGTATTACCTGCTGCACCTCCTGCATCACTCGTCCAATAATTACAATAAACAAAACCTTCAGCTGTAACGCAGCACGTCTAACCTTTAGGCCACAACAACAGCAGCCTGGTTGTGAAAGTCACTCTCTTGCTGAAATCCAACTGAAGAGTGAAACTTTACGGTTGAGCAACATCTAACTGGTATCAGGGAGTATGAAGCAGTGATATCATGAATATAAAAGTTCATGGATTGTGTTGTTCTTCTCACCCTGAGGAGATGAGGACACTCTCTGAGCATGCTGTTACTGGGGCTGTGGTGGAGTCCGAACCTCTAATTTTGCCTAATTGAGCTTTTAACTTGTGTGTGTGTGTGTGTGTGTGTGTGTGTGTGTGTGTGTGTGTGTGTGTGTGTGTGTGTGTGTTGCAAAGATAATGTGCAGTTGTACATAAGAACATTAAATAAGACACATGACATAAACTCCTGAGGGAAATATCTGAATGATTAGCTGCTAAATGCCATGAAGCTGCAGCCACACCCAGCATATTACACACTGACATTTAATCATTATTATAAACAGTAATGATTAAACCTGCTTTAAAAGTCAATATTAAAACATATTTGACCAAACTAGCAACTATTTTGATCATCAATAAACAAAAAATGCCAAAAACAATTGTAAAATATTTCTCATTACTTTGGTACTTTGATACTGTATATATATATATGAACATAACAATAAACAGCTGATAGTAGTAAATAGCTTGTTGCTGTTCAATTATATTAAGGTTTCCAAATGGGCATGGGTCATTAAAACTGAATAACCAAATAATTGTTCACGGTTCATTGTTTTTTCAATTCAAGAGTTGAGCTGTGTAGTCTAGTATTAAAGGTTCATTAACAGCTACTGAAGAGCAGTTCTCACTTTCAGCCACTAGGAGGAGCTCTAAGCTTCTTGTGTTGAAGTAGAGTCTGACAGTAAATTTTTACTGCTGCCCTCGGCTACTTTGACTCGGTAGTAAGTTAGCCTGCTAGCTAGTAGGTTAGCCTGCTAGCTAGCTGACTGGAGGGAACATGATGCAGACGAAGCCACACAAAAGTATTAAGGGTTCTTTGACAGCTATTGGAGAGCAGTTCTCACTTTCAGCCACTAGGAGGAGCTCTAAGCTTCTGTAAATCTCCTCCACCTTGTGTAGAAGTAGATGCAGAGTGAAGTTAGCCTGCTAGCTAGTAAGTTAGCCTCCTAGCTAGCTGACTGGAGGGAACATGATGCAGACGAAGCCACACAGAAGTCCAGCGTGGTTTAAAATAACTTCCAGTAAGTAAAGGATAATGTTGTCAGGTGTGAAATATGTGGAGCAGAGTTGAGCTATCGCGGTTTCACACGGACAAAAAGCTGCTGTCTGCTGTGACGGTTGCTAAGGGAGACGGTTACTGAGGGAGACGGACCTGACGCTAATCACCAAACTAGTACGTCAACATCTGGAACAAAAGTCTCAGAGAGAAAACTAATGTTACGTCTCTCATTGCTAACATGATTGTAAAGGAAATGCTCAGCGTTGTTTATGACGGTAGGAAAAATAATCCACGCTGTTATATTTTTAGCGGTCTGTAAGATTTATTCTTTTAATTAATGTATTAAGAAATGAAGGCTGATTATCATTTAAACTAATACAAGTTTGTGCAGTTACAGCTTGTTGTGTGTGATGAATACTGAAAGTCATTTCTAGACTTGTTATCTATCTATCTCTTAATGTTGGCACGCAACGGATATTCGGTTATTAGTCAGTTCTACCCGCCATGAATGAATGGGCTCACACACGAGGATCTTTAGGGAGTGAAAATAATTATGTTTTAACCTTCCTGTCGTCCTCCCGGGTCAAATTGACCCTGTCTGTTTTGACTGTTCCTTTTCGTCCTTCCTTTCTTCCTTCCTTCCTTCTTTCCTTTCCTTCCTTCTTTCCTTTCCTTTCCTTTCCTCCCTCCCTCCTTCTCTCTTTCTTTCCTCCCCCCTACCGTCCTCCCTTCCTTCTTTCCTCTGTCCTTCCCTCCTTTTTTCCTTCCTTCTTTCCTCCCTTCCTTTCCTCCCTTTCCTTCCTTCCTTCCTCTTTTCCTTTCTCCCTCCTTCCTTGTTATCTATCTATCTCTCGTTGATGTCGGCATGCAGCAGATATTCAGTTATTAGTCGGTTATACCCACCATGAATAAATGGGCTCATGCAAAATTTCTAGTTAGAACTGAAATTGAGAAATTAGACCTTTGAACTCAAACTACAGGCAATTTGATGGTTGATGGTGTTTATTTCCAATTTTACAATAAGAACATTAAAGAACACCATCAGACTTATCCTCTGTCTTCTTATTCGCCCGATAAAGAGACACAAGTTGCCAGTTAGTAGAGTTCAGGGGTTGCTGAGTTCATATAGTGAAGTGTAGTAAATTAGTCATTTCTTGATGTGGCTTTGAAACAAAACTGGCCTCTGTGCTGCTGCTTCACTCCTACGCAACATGCAAGAACAGAGCCGAGCGAGCGAGAGGATGTTACTCAATGTGTGAGTGTCGTTGGACCCAGAAACTCTTCCTCATCATCAGAAACAAGAAGAACAAGAACAATGTCTGACGTTTATTAATGTCATTTCTCTCTCTTGTGTAATTATCTATAAATTTCTATTAATCATGATGCACCTCTCTTCTTCTTCTTACTACTCGTCTTCATCCTGATTGCACAATGACAAGTTTCACATCCAGTGTTACAAAATTAAAACCTAATGACATCTGTGATAAACTGTTTTTCTTCATCTGTTGTAATAGTATTTTGACCTTTTATATATATTTTTATTGAGCCAGGAGTGACCATGATTGGTTGAGAGGTTGGAGCTCATCCTAAAGCCAGCTGCTAGTTTGGTTATTGTACTTTAGAGGAAAAACTGAATACGATTTTTTGGGACCATTTTGACTTTTTTACTATTGTTCTGAGCTTACCACACAAGTGAGGCATCAAATGACCACAGACACCATACAGGAAAATATAATGTGATATATATAATGGATGTTAAGACGCTCTCTGTGACCACTGATGGACGGACATCAACAGTCATATTTTGTAGCGCTGGGTACAAAAAGGATAAATTGCAGGTATCGTTTATCGCTAGACGTTTCGATACTACTTGGTATTTATTTATTTCGGTCGATACCTTAAAAGGTATTAGGTGCGCTTCCACTGCAGGAACTTGGGGGTAATTTTACGGGGCCAGTCCCGTTGGTGTGTGTTTCCGCTGCAGGAACCTCCCCCACAGGGCCACTTTTAAGGGGGCCAACAGAGTACCTACTCCAGGGTCGGTACTCTGTTCGGCCCTGAAAAGCTCCTGGGTGGGGCTTGAAGTTAACCCGGCGTTGATTGGCTAAACCTAGAGCAGCTCTGACGCCATCAGAAAGCACCAAAACAACCAGCATTTTTAAAATCCTTCCTCCCTTCCTTCTTTCCTTTCCTCCCTTCCTTCCTTCCTTCCCTCCCTCCTTCCTTCCTTCCGTCCTTCCTTCCTTCCCTCCCTCCTTTTCTTCCTTCTTCCTTCCTTCCTTCTTCCTTTCCTTCCTTCCCTCCTTTCCTCCTTTCCTCCCTCCCTTGACTGGAGGACAACAGGAGGGTTAAGGTGTGATCATGGTTTGGGTTAAAATCATCACTGGAGACAAGTTTTCAACTTCCTTAAAGAAATGCAACCTTTGTTGTCATGGCAACAGTGAACACCACCATTAATTGACATGAGCAAGATGAAGTCGATTAGAGTTTCTAAATGTCGGTTTCGATTAATTGCCCAGCCCTACTTAAAAGGTATTGAGAACTGATACCGAAGTACTAGATATCGCTGGCCATACATGTTGACAGTCACAGTATAAACAGTTTAATTTAATTTAATTTAATTCCAACAAATTATTGTTAGTATGAATTTGTTCAGACTTGGTTGTGACCCCAGTTATTTTTCCATTCATTACTCAGCTCTAGTGACGACTACGCGTGTCTGTGACGACTCCAGATTTGTCAGCAAATAGTCCGATATGTCAAAGTCAACACCAGTGACTCAGCAAGTGAAGTCACAGTGACCCGTGACTTCACTTGGACTAGGGCCTTGTGACATGAAAGACTGGGGACCCTGCCAGATCCCCCCCCCCCCCCCACCCACCTCCCCCTCCCCACCGGAGACAGAGCAGACATTCAGGTCAGTGCTCTGTCACATTTCTGCAAGGCCAGCAGCGCTTGTTTTTTTTTTAACGTGCTTTTAAATGCACGACTGTAACTGCACGACAGGATTTGGTTTAACGTGTTCGGAGAATTGAAACCGCACAGAACGAGGGATGATGGTGGTGATATTTTGGGAGGAGAGCGAACACTGACACCCTTTGTGTGAAGGGATGTTTTAAGTCGTGGGAAATTGATAGAATCTGTTTTGTTTGCACAAACAAAGTCAGTCAATTTAATCAGTTATGATTTTTCTACATCTTGGGCCGTTTCCTAAATCTGCTGCAGAGTATTGACCTAACATGCATCACATGATCAAGCTTTTACAGTCTGGACTCAGTGACGTTTTAAAGCTGAAGTTTAGTCTGGTTTCATTTGGTCCAAACTTAGAAAACGTCACACCTCTTAATTATAAATGAACCAAGAAGTCACATGGTCTTCCTCAGCACTTCATGAACCAATAGAGGGATAAAAAAACTTCTCTGGTGTCACGAACAGCTCGAGAAAAAAAATAATATGTATGATATATGAGCTCATTATAACAAGACGATAAAGAATTGTGTGTCTTTATATTTCACACACTTTCAAATCAACTACACACTTTTGTTTTAACTTATTTTCACTTTCCCATGTGAGGAAAGAAGGAAGGAAAGGAGGAAGGAAGGGAGGAAAGGAAAGAAGGAAGGAAGGTAGGAGGGAGGGAGGGAGGACAGAAGAAAGGAGGTAGGGAGAGAGAAAAGGAAAAGAGGAAGGAAGGAAGAAAAGAAAGACAGAGGAAAGAAGGAAGGTAATGGGGAGGAAAGAAGGAGACAAGGAGGGAGGGAGGAAGGAAGGTAGGAAGGGAAGAAAGGAATGAAAGAAGGAAGGAAGAAAGAGAGAAGGAGGGAGGAAGGACAGACGGAAGGAAGGAAGGAAGGAGGACGGAAGGTAGGCGGGAGGGAGGAAAGAAGGAAGGGAGGAAGGAAGAAAAGAAAGACAGAGGAAAGAAGGAAGGTAATGGGGAGGAAAGAAGGAGGAAGGAAGGAAGGAAGGAAGGAATGAAGGAAGGAAGGAGGGGAGGAAGGAAGGAAGGAAGGAACCGTCAAAACAGACCCGGGAGGACGACAGGAAGGTTAAACAGCTGGGAGCTCTGTTTTCTTACTTGGTACAGTCCTTGAAGATCTCTTTGCAGGCCTCCAGCTCCAACCTCTCAGCGCACGGAGCCATCATACCTGGCTCCACTTCTGGCACATGGTCCTCTGACTTCATCACAAAAATAAAAAAAAACATAAAAAACAAAACATTTAGTCCAGGTGCAGCCAACAGTGAGTCAACCCTGACAGTAAACTCAGAGGAGAGGCAGGAAGACATAGCTGATAGATGATTACTCGCTAACACCTCTGCATGCTCAGACTTGTGTGTGTGTGTTTGGGTAGATTCAAAGGTGAAAGTTTCCACATCAACCTGCCTGAGGTGTGAAAAACAAACACACTTTTATTAACACTTTTAAATCATAACAATGTAAAACAATACGAATCTTCTCTGTGGAAAAAAAAAAGAAAGATCAGATTTCTACTTTAGATTTGCTTCCTGCTAAGTGGTGATGAACCAGGACTGTTTGGAATTACTTGGTGGTGCGTTCAGGGACACTCTGGAATATCTGCTGACTAGCATTGTCCCCATTAAACCTCACACACGGCTGACCTGGATTAATTCACACTGTTTTAATATACATGACTGTGACATATCAGTATTTTTAGTATACTACTACTTCAGTTTAAAACATGCATTATATATTTATTTTTTTCACTTTAAAACCTGTGTAATATCAATATCAAACTTAGGTATTTATCATTCAACATCAATATTACTCTTATACTGTATATAATATTACCTTTTTTTTTTACTATAGTTTTTACTACTACTGTCTTTTAATTGTTTGTGTACTTATTTATTATTACAAAATCACCAGAAACAAAATCAAGCCCTCAAGGGTTTCATGCCAAAGCTTAGAATAAGATTAAAGCTTAAAATATTCTGTCTGCCAACACTGTAAGATGATTTTTATTTACATTAAAATAAAATAAAAATGTTACTTTTGTTCAATTTATTATGTTCATACATTAAACCACTAGTTGACCTACCTATTATCTGCATAGGAACACTGATTATATATGCTTAATATTAAAAAGAAACATTGTTTAACGACACCTGTTTAATTTTAAAGTGGTTTGTTTCCTAGCGAGTCTACTGAAGGCAGAGAGACAGCAGCTCACCGTTGGGTTGAAGTATTTGTCGACGAGTTCCTGACCGCACTCCTTCCTCTTCTCATCTGGAGTCACCTCGTACTCCGCCTGCAGGTAAAAAAAACACACACACACACACACACACACACACACACACACAGATTAGATCCTTCTTAAATAGTCCCTCCGTTAGACATATAAACAGACTCAGAATCACCTTTGGATGCATTTTATTTTTTCTTATTCTCTGTTATGTCCAGAATTTTGCCCTAAAATGAACCTAAAATGTCTTGTTTAGTCCGTCCAACAGCAAACATCCCAAACATATTCAGTTTACTGTCACAGACTAAAGACACCACATCATTAGGGTTAAGATGATCCACATAGTTGGTGATTCACTGACCTAATAATAGTGTTATCTGAAAAAACATGAATACATATTGTGTTCATATTTCAAACATTCAGACATTGAACATGTACAGAAATTGTGTCAATCAGCAGCTCCTGCACAAAATAATGAGAAACTGAAAAGGCACATCGGAGGTCCTTTGCTGCATGTCACACCCCCCCCCCCTCTCCCATGTTTCCTGTCAGTCTACTGATAAATAAAGGCGTCTGTGCCAACAAAATCTTTAAAAAAAAAGAAAAACTGAAAAATACTACTGCTGCTGGGAGTGTGACTACTACTAATACTACTACTTGGACTACTTATACTACTAGTAGTACTGGGACTACTGAAACTTGGACGACTAGTACTCCAAATACTAATACTACTACTAGAACTGGTACTGGGAGTGTGACTACTAATACTACTGCTACTACTACTACTACTAGTACTACTGCTACGACTACTACTACTAATACTACTACTACTACTACTGGCAGTAGCAGTAGTAGTAGTAGTACTAGTACTAGTAATACTACTACTACTGGCAGCAGCAGTAGCTGCCGAGGATTTCAAATCTAATATTAAAGCACTTTTGAACTTGCTGAGATTGTTGAAATGTCACTTTTACTGTCTTGAGACATCTCAGTCTAGTTTATTATAGTAAAGTTAGAACATATACTACATATTATTATTATTAAAGGTTATTATGCAGTGGTTTTACTGGTCTGGCCCACTCGAGATTGAACTGGGCTGCATGTGACCCTTAGACTGACTTATCATTGCAGCTCTATTTGTTCATTGTTTAATCGTGTTGTTCATCATGACACAATCTGATCACAGCATCATGATGATTGCTCTGAGAGTCGATAAACAATAATATTCAATTATATATATTGCGAGCGTCTCTCTCTCTCTCTCTCTCTCTCTCTCTCTATGAAGACCTCTCAGGAGTCTTGACTTCACAAAACCCAATTTAAGATTTAATTGAAGAGTTTGCTTGGCCTGTTCCACACCCTGCAGCATCACGACACGATTTCTGCCTCCTCCTCCTCCTCCTCTTCCTCCTCCTCCTCCACCGCCTATCCATCCATCCTTTCCCTTCGTCGAATGACTTGCAGTAAACTGAGCCTGACTGGAAAACTCCAAAGTGCTTCCTCTCCACCCGTCTCGCAGCGAGAGCCTGTAAACTAACGCTAAGTGACAGCGGAGACGGTTCAAATCTCATTTTCTCCCTCTCTCCATCTCGTCCTCTCGCAGGGCTCTCAGAGAAGAGACAGGAAGCAGTTGCGGGGGGAGGAGAGCGTAATTGCTTGGTGTGTTTTAAAGTTGGACGAGCCACTCGGTCAGACTGTGGATGGATGGATGTGGACCTCGCTGACCTCTCCACCTCCGCTCATCACATCTGACTGCAGAGATTCACTGATCCACTGATTGATTGATTAATAAAAGAGTAAAATCAAGTCAAGGCTGGAAATTATTCAGTTTTTCTGCTTTTGCACAATGTGTACTAGATAGATAGATAGATCCCTTCCTTCCTTCCTTCTTCCACCCTCCCTCCTTTCCTTCCTTCTTCCTCCCTTCCATCCTTCCTTCCTTCTTCCTCCCTCCTTTCCATTCTTCCTCCTTTCCTTCCTTCCTTCTTTCCTTCCTTTTTCCTCCCTTCCATCCTTCGTTTCCAACCTTCTTCCTTTCTTCCTTCTTCCTCCCTTCCATCCTTTTTCTTCCTCCCTCCCTCCGTTCCTTCCTTCTTCCCTTCCTCCCTCCTTTCCTTCCTTCCTCCCTCCCTTCCATCCTTCCTCCCTTCCACCCTTCCTTCCTCCCTCCCTCCCTTCCTTGACTCAAGGACAACAGGAGGGTTAAAAACACTAGATAGATAGATAGATAGATAGATAGATAGATAGATAGATAGATAGTAAAACACGTCCGTAACTATCCAAAGGCAAAGAAACAACTAAAATAATTACTAAAATTAAACAAAAATGTACGTAATGAGTAATAATTAAATATTTAGTGTGAAAAAAAAACTGCCAGAAAAAGTTCCCTGTAGTATCTACTGTCCACTTTGCTGCTGCAATACAGCAAATGTCCCCATTATGGGACTAATAAAGGAATATATCTCCTCTAATTAGCATAAACCCGACCCTGCTGCTGTAGAGGTATAAATACATTCAGCACACACTACTACTACTACAGTCTACAGTCAGCCAGTTAGCTGAGTTAGCCGCCGAGCTAGCAGCTGAGTTAGCCACCGAGCTAGCAGCCGGATTAGCCGCCGAGCTAGCCACGAGTTAGCCGCTGAGCTAGCCGCTGAGTTATTTATTTTGTCCACAGTAAACATGAATTAATCACTCCATTCAAATGAATTAGCTCGGTTAACTGGCAAAACAGACAGGAAGAATTAGCCGATCACAAAAAAAATAGCTCAGTTTCTGCCCAGCGACAGGTTGCTAAGGGTAGCTAAGACCCTACGGTTGCTAAGGGCAGCTAAGGCCCTACGGTTGCTAAGGACAGCTAGCTAGGAGCAGACTAGATGAAGTAAAAAACAGACATAAGAAAGTAGGTTATAAAGAGGAAACAACCAAGAAAATAAAAGTGGTACTACTCTCTGCTCTACATTTTAAAGATGTGGAAAACTACCAGCTGATTGTGATGACACAAAATGAAAATAATTATTTAGTAATCTGCTCACTGTTGATGAAACTACTAAGAGTTAATTATTCAGGGAGGAGTGAAGAAATGAATAAAGGAGTCATTTCAGACACGTCATTGTGGGGTTTTTCCCTTTTAACTTCCTTGTTACCTGTGTATTGTGTTGTTGAGTACAGAGCATGTATGTTGTGTGAGTGAGAGTGTGTGTGTGTGTGTGTGTGTGTGTGTGTGGACAAAAGCTGTGTCCTCATTTTAGGGGAAAAAAACAGATTTTGGGGTCAGTGATTAAGGTTAAGGTTAGGTAATGTCCCCAAAAGTGACTTAAATAACTGTGTGTGTGTGTGTGTGTGTGTGTGTGTGTTTGTGTGTGTGTGTGTTTGTCCATGAGAGCAAAGGAGGAGAAAACGATTTATCATGTAATCATTTATCAGTGGTGTAACTTTAAATAAAGCAAAACAGCATCAATGAGAACACACACACACACACACACACACAGACACACACACAGACACACACACACACACACACACACGGATGGGAATAAAAACAACAGTGTGACTGAAGCATTCCTGAAGTGAGCAGAGCCGTTCACTGAGACAGAAGAAGTCAATAGAAAGTGCATGTGTGTGTGTTTGTGTGTGTGTGTGTGTTTGTGTTTGTGTGTGTGTGTGTGTGTGTGTGTCCCCTATAATACACGAGGTAGAAAAGGGCAACGACACACTGACGCAGTCTTTCTCTCCTTTGCTCCCAGAAGTCAAAGAGTTCCTGTATTTCATTAAACAGATATTAAATCCACTTCCTCCAAACTCGTGAGCGTCGGAGGCGTTTTTAGGATAATTAAACTTCCTGCATCAAATTCTCTACATGAGAACCAACTCGCCACTTTAATCTTCCAGCTGTACTTCTTTTAAAACCAACACAGGGATTTAAAGGGCCAGTTCACTAAAACCATGCACACACAAACAAAAACAAACCAGTTCTGCCGCCACAGTTCAATGGAGTTTCATTTATGGACAGATTTAATTGGATCTACTTTCTATCAAAAATTTAAAAAAATTTAAAAAGACTCCACACATGGGTCAGTGATAAATAAGGTTTGGCAAGATGAGCACTTTAAAAATATCTTAAAAATAGTTTTAAAAGCAGCATCAGGTTTGTTAAAATGTACATTTAGTATTTTTGTTGGTTTTATATCATTTAAATGACATGTACACCATTTTTTACCAAAAGTAAGACTGAATGCTCCTGAAAATGTCAAATGGTGTAACCACAAAAACAATGTAAATGTTTCCTGATCTCCATGATTCTCCAGATGAAATGTAATATTTAGAACAATAGTATTCCATTAGCTTTATTTAATATAAAAGTTATAATGTAAGATCATGCCAAACTAGTTGATATGGTGTTTTATTGACTATTTACTGTTTTTAAGCAACGTTCAATTATTTGGTACAAAGTTTTTATGGTTACACCACTTAGACATTTTTACCATAATCCTCTAATATATTCTCTCAAAATGGATTAAAAGCAGAAATTTGATGCTGGGTCCACAAAATAAGGATGTGTGCAAGTTATTCATACGTTTATTTTCACATTTTAACCCTTTAAATTTAATCTAAACCACATGGACACAAGAAGACCTCCTTGACCCAAATATATATTGTTTACTCCAACTGTAACTACGCCAGCAAGAACTCTGAAACTGCACTAAGATCAAACTTATCAGCACTAGGGATGTGTATGAGCCCATTTATTCAGGGTGGATATGACCGATGAATAACCGAATAATCGCTGCATGCCGACATTCACAAGCGCTAAACCCTAACTTTCAATATTCATGACAAACAACAAGCTTTAACTGCACAGCCTTGTCTTAATTTAAATGATAATCAGCCTTCATTTCTTTACACAAACACATTAATTAAAAGAACAAATCTTACCGGTTTACAGACCCTTAAAAATATAACAGCGTGGATTATTTTTCCTACCGTCATAAACATCGCAGAGCATTTATCCTTTACAATCATGTTAGCAATGAGAAACGTTAGAGAGACTTTTATCACACTTTCGAGGAGCCGTTATAAACGTTGACGTACTAGTTTGGTGATTAGCTTAGCGTCAGGTCCGTCTCCCTTAGTAACCGTCACAGCAGACAGCAGCTTTTTGTCCGTGTGAAACCGCGATAGCTCAACTCTGCTCCACATATTTCACACCTGACAACATTATCCTTTACTTACTGGAAGTTATTTTAAACCACGCTGGACTTCTGTGTGGCTTCGTCTGCGTCATGTTCCCTCCAGTCGGCTAGCTAGCAGGCTAACTTACTAGCTAGCAGGCTAACTTCACTCCGGTGAAGCTAGTTTACAGAATCTTAGAGCTCCTCCCTCCTAGTGGCTGAAAGTGAGAACTGCTCTCCAGTAGCTGTTAATAAACCCTTCATACTAGACTACACAGATCAAATCTTTAAAAAGGCATAAAGACATAAGAGACAGGAACTAAAACGGCTGCATAAAGGACCAGTAGAAGATAAATAAAGAGTTTTTAACTGGAAATCATGCAAAGGTATTCCAGAAGGGCGCCATAATATAAATATACCACCACCTGTTCACCTTCTCCAACCATCTGGAAGAAAATACAAGAACGTCACAGCTCGGACTTCCAGGAAGAAAAACACATTTTTTCCCAAGCCTGCTTCCACACCTGTTCCCTTAAACCCCCAGGAGTGTA
>JAJDFG010000816.1:20000-70000 GCA_021039105.1 Scomber colias
TTTGTCCAAAGGTCCAATAAATACTCCAGTTTCAAAGTCGAGTATTTAAGTATAAAGGATATTTTAAAATACCTTTTTCGTGCTCACACAGGTCACAGAAAGTGTAGAAACCAGAAGGGGAAATGGAATAGTTTTACTCAATCATTAACGAAGCTGCAGCTGTTTGGTTTGTGTAATAAAATAAGTCTCAACACAGCATGTATTCACGTCTGAGATACTTTTAGGCAAATGAGTATTAAAATAAGCTGTAATCCGCTGTACTGTACCTGCCCTTCAATACTAAACTGAACAGTGTCATAATAAATCATGTTTGTTCTAAATTCAATGAAAAATAATTAACAAAGTATACAGACGACATGTGTTAGTAGTTAACGGCCTCCCCCCCAAAAAAAACAGACCCATGGTTGAACCGGACTGCTAACACCTGTATGATGCTTTTAAACCTTCTTATTGCCCCCCATCATGTTAATAAGGAGGACAAAGTAGAGAAGAATGAGGTTAGTTTCACATTTATTAGATGTTGGTCTCTAGAGGAAGCTGCTAAAAAGAGTAGGTGCTGAAATTTTCTGAATTTGGGTGAGATGTTTAGTTTAAGGGTCATTTCCAGAATAAACCACTTCACATTGAGGTGAGAGTGTTTAGGGTTTCTCTCTTCTTATACACAATGAATTTATAATAAAACAAAAAGGATGAAGAGAGAACGATAGTTTAACTACAACATGTGGTTGTTAGCTTCCAGTTGGGTTTGGTTATCACATGTTGGTATTATATTATATAAATATTAGGGCTGTCAGCGTAATTTTTTTTAATCGCATTTTAATGTTGCAAGCCTTTTTGTCCCTTGTCCTCACCCGTAGACGGCTCCTCTAGCTGTAGCGCTATGCTTTGAAGTGGCCTCCTGCAGTAAACCTACCGCGCTGATGGAAAGTAAGAGAGCTACTGGACTTTTGAACGGCTTGTTTAACTTTAAAACACTTCCAGACGCTTCAGTTGACAAGTCAAAAGTAAAATGCAACCTGTGTCAAACGGAGTTTAACTACGTGGAGTTTGAGTTAGCACCTCCACGCTAAACACCCAGGTGCAGCCAAGCCAGCCTCAGCTCCACCAAAGGACCATTTTGGAGTGTGGGAGTCGCAGCAGAGCCGTGATTGATTCCCAGTTAAGACACTCTGGTAAGAAATGCTTTACATTATGGGCTTAAAACTGCCTTGAAATGTACAATAACAGGATTTTAAACATGTAATTCAAAACGCGATTAATCGTGATTAACTATGGAAATTCTGCGATTAAAAAAATTAATCGTTTGACAGCCCTACTACACATATGATGTGATATATTTAGTCCTTTCTTTCTTTTTAGGGAGCAATATGAGCAGGAATTTAGTCAAACCAAAGGTCAGACTCTAGCAGTCAGAAGGGTTAAACTGAACAATATTGTTATATAAGGATTTAAAAAATGCACTTTTAGGAATTAGTTTCCCCTGTCTCTCTTCTCTTCAATTTCTAAGATTGCTTCCTCATTGAAATAACAACAACCGACCCCAACTATGGGGACAGGGACAGTATTTTAGACTACCATTACCAATTAAAAAAGGGGATTTATTCAGAATCAGGATCCAGTTTGTGAGGAATTCAAAGGAAAGTCAAAAGTGTGACTACAGTACCAACCCCTGTTCTCCTCCATTAGGAACAATGTTCAATGTGAAGCACATCACTCAAGGACTTCTTCCCAGAAACGCTCCTCAGTTCAGGCTATAGACGGGAGGGAGGGAGGGGTGTGTGTGTGTGTGTGTGTGTGTGTGTGTGTGTGTGTGTGTGTGTGTGTGTGTTTGCTCCCTTGTTATTCAGACTCAGGACCTGTTAATTGGGGTTAGAACAGGGGTGTCAAACATGCGGCCCGTGGGCTAGAACCGGCCCGCCGAGGGGTGCAATCCGGCCCACTTTCCTTCCTGTATTCTTTCCTTCCTTACATCTCTACCTTCCTATTTGCCTTTCTTCGTTCTTTCCTTCCTTCCATCTGTCCTTCCTACCTTCCTTTTATCCTTTCTTTGTTCCTTCCTTCCTTTCTTCCTTCCTCCCTTCCTTCCATCTGTCCTTCCTCCCTTTCTTCCTTCTTTCCATCTGTCCTTCCTCCCTTTCTTCCTTCCATCTGTCCTTCCTTCCTTCGTTCCTTCTGTCCTTCCTTCCTTTCTTCATTCTGTCCTTCCTTCCTTCCATCTGTCCTTCCTCCCTTTCTTCCTTCTGTCCTTCCTCCCATTCTTCCTTCTGTCCTTCCTTCCATCTGTCCTTCTTACCTTCTTTCCTTCCATCTGTCCTTCCTTCTTTCCTTCCATCTTTTTAATGATCCGGCCGACATGAGATTAAATTGGTCTGTATGTGGCCCTTGAATGAAAATGAGTTTGACACCTCTGGGTTAGACTAAGTCTCCAGAAATGTAATGTAAGTTGATGTAAAGTCCCTAAAAGTCACCGTGATCTACATGTGACAGTAAACTTTGTTTTTGGTGATGATGTGAGGACAGGATTATCACCTGAAACTCCTCCCTAACTTCTCTGGAAAAACAAATAAAAAGCAGAAGCAGTCACAATGGCTTCGTGTTACATTTAATTCAACTTCCTGTTGAGGAAAAGTCAGACATCAAACATGAGTCATGATCTGCCAGTAACACGTTTCTGATCTCATTTACCATCATTTATTTCTCAGATTCATTTTTTTCTCAGATTCATGACTTAACAAGGTGGAATAATTAAAGGGATAGTCCGCAGGGTTATTAAAGGTCGCCCAAGGCCACGATGAATACCTCATGCCTCAATAGAAAATAACAGTGAATGACGCCGAAACATTTAATAATCAAATATCAGCACACACACACACACACACACACACACACACACACACACAGCTGCTGGTGTTAACGCCAACTCAGTCATAATATTTGCATAAAGCTGCAGCAGTCTCATCTGCAGGAACTTTTTTTTTTTTTTTTTAGTTTTACTCCCAAACTCCTGATAAGCTTTCCTTCTGAAATGCAGCAACTTTCTTTAAATCTTTGAATGTGTCATGTCTTCTACCTCTATTTCATTTAATTTTGTTATTAGTAATTTTAAAAAAAAAAGCAGTACCATCTATTCACATGTATTTAGGAGTTTTTAAAAAAAAAATAAGACCTAACTACAACTAGAAACAACTTTATTAAACCCACAAAAGGAATTTAAAAAAGCCTATGGAGCATTTAGTAAGTTGGATTTAGAATAGTGATTAGTTTTATAAGTAGGTAAAACACAACAAGGCCTGGATGAAAACAAAGAAAATTCACTTCTACCATCATCAAAAAGTGAGAATAAAAGTCCAAATAACTGAAACTTGTGCAAAAAAGTGTAATTTCAAAGTCTCTGATCATCTTCTATAGATCTTCATCAGTGTGAGTTAGTCATATCAAGTGATATCTGACCCATATACAGTCTTTTTATCATCATATCTCCTCTTAGTGTTTCCTGTTGAGCTGTGGTGGAAGTACAGTAACAAAAAGAATTTGGTACTAAAAACACTGTAACATTGAAATATATACTGTGTCATCTATGTAGAAAACTATATATGGTTTGAACCCATCCATCCCAAAGCCCACACAGTATATGTTACATTATATATGTAAATATAATATAACAGGTAGACATGCCTGTTTAAAATTATATATTATATATTGTGACATCTATGATCACAACATATTACTATATAAAAATTTAACACATGTACTGTACATATATACATATATTACTATGGGTATTTCATATATTATATAAAGTCATATCTAAATATATCCAGAGGTTGTATGTATAGGATAATAATAATAAATCACCTCATATTTGACATATGTTCCATGTGGGATCTACTTGATTTGACTCATTTGGACGCTAAAGCTTCATATTAGCTTAGCATATTAGCTTCATATCAACTTTTAAATGCTTTTTTCCCCCATCACTTCCATTGTAAGTGCATTATGAAGGGATCTTCTAATGGCCAGTATGAACAGGAGGAATCATTACAGCTTTAATATTAATTTTAAATCAAACTTGCTGTTGATTTAAGACATTTAAAAAATGATCCTTTATCATATTGTGCTCATTTGAGGTTGTTTGAGTTCATCTGCACAGTTTGGCATCAGCACATAAAAAAAAAAACACACACACAAAAAAAGAAAAAAGGAAAAACCAAGGAAATGCTGATTTGCATCTGTGACTCGTGGATGCAAATCGTCTCAGGAAGTTTCACGCACAAACAAATGTGATGGAGGAAAGAGCAGACAGACGGGGTCAGCGAGGTCGTTAAGGGAGGAGAGACAGAAAAGGTCAAGTCGAGCCATTTTAATCTGTATAAAAACAAAATCACCTGCAGGATCTCTGAGAGCTTCACACGCCAACAACATGACAACAGCAGCACAAGCTATAAAGAGGATGACAAAAAAACTCATCCGAACAAGAATGCAAATATAATCGAACTAATCCCTGAACTTAACAATCTTATCCGGCTCCGTGTGACCAGAAATCCTTCACAAATGTAGAGTGTGATTCACAAGATTTAACTGGCAAATGTTTTAGTTAACCTGATAAAACCTTTAAAACTACTGAAACAGAAGATGAGATCCTGGAACTGATAAAAAAGGTATTTTAATATTAATATTTCCATAACACTGAAGCAGCAGACGCCAAAATACTTCAGGTCAAGCTGCCTACATTTCCCATAATGCAATTAGTCCATTAATAACTTTAGTTGATGAACGGAAAAACTAATAAGCAAATATTTCTATAATCAAATGATTGTTTGAGTCAGTTCTTTAAGGACATAAAAATGCCAAATATTTGCTGGTTTCAGCTCCACAAATGTGATGATTTTAAGCTTTATTTGTGCCATACGTGACAGTAAACTGATTATATTTGGATTTTAGACAAAAACAAACCTCACCTGTGGCTCTAAACCGGCGTTGACCTAGAAACATGACTTATAGAGGCTGTGGACTGTTTACTCTATATTAAGCTTCATTTTCATACTGACTGGTGACTTCAGTATGAATATAAAACATTTATTTGCATCATTTACTACACTTACACTTTGTAATGTGAGTATGTCCAATATGTAGCACGACTTAGAGGCAGTCACATACGCAAAGTTACTTTGATATGTGTTCAGTATCATCTTCATCACCACAGACAGCAGATGTTAAAATGTTAAGACGACACATTTACAGTCTCTTTAGCATCAGACGGGGAGTTCTGGTCCTCTGAAATGAAGCCAACACGGAAGTAACTTAGAGCTGCATTCTATCAAAAGGCCACCAGGGGGCGACCGTCTCTATACAAGTCAATGGAGAATTCACCAACTTCTCACTTGATTTCTAACCTCAGTAAACGTTTTCAAAATGTGTTTATGGTCTCAATCGCTAGTTTAAAGCCTTCTTCAATGCAGTATGATGTTCATTTGGGACATTTTGGCCTCCCTGATTTTATATGTGACGATAAAGCAGGGTATGCATTAGGGCGTGGCTACGTCCTGATTGACAGGTTGATTGCCTAATGTCCTGAGTTCCAGCCCTCGCAACCTATCGCAACCTCCCCTCTCCGTCCATGGCTCCGCCTCATGCCCATATAAGTAGAATCCTTGTTTTTATTTTTCCCAGCATGCACCTGAAATTTTCAAGATGGCGCTGCCCAGATTCGAAACTATTGGCTTCCGAGCAGCAGTCCACAAACCAATGGGTGACGTCACAGATGTTACGTCCATTTCTTTTATACAGTCTATGTTTAGCATCAAACTCCCTCTCAGTGTTTCCCTTAGTGTTGAGCCGTGGTCGAAGTATAGTAACAAAAACAGGAACTTTGGTACTAAAAACAATGTAAAAATGAAAGATATCTACTTGATTTGACTCATTTGGATGGCTGAAGCTTCATATTAGCTTCAGATCGACTTTTAAATAAATGTTTACAGAGAAGGAGGACTGTGGATTTAGTCCTCCATCACTTCCATTGTAAGTGCATTATGAAGGAATCTTGCTCCTGACTGTTGGTTTAAAACACTGTTCTCAGCCTTTTATGACTTGTTTGGAAATGTAAGAGCATTGTAAAAACACTCTTAACTTAACGAAGAAACAAACACGTTTTAATTCACTTTAGTCGGCATTGAAAGCAATAAAGATCATTAATTAAACGACATGTCTGATCATCGATCGCCAATCAGCTGATAAACAACACCTGAAATATCAACTGATGTTTAATTTTGCCCTGTGGAGACATTTGAAACTATTTTACTATAAATACAAACCGCTGCAGATTTACTATTGTTTATTTTCAGACTCTGCAGCTAGTCGACAATGTGTAACACAGTCTGAAGTTGAGGGTTGCCAGATCTTTAGTTGGATATCCACCCCTGCTGCTGTAGAGGTATAAATACATTCAGTACACACTACTACTACAGTCTACAGTTAGCCAGTTAGCTGAGTTAGCAGCTGAGCTAGCAGCTGAGCTAGCCGGTAGAGGTGGTGACTTTGATTGACAGGTGACACTTGGTAGGGGGCGGGGCTTCAGCGTTTGGGAGCAGAGAAAGAAGCTGATTTTTACACAACTTTGAAGCCTAATTTCATATATTTGGCGATTTTTTTTTTTTAATCATTCAAATTTGGCAGGGTGGTTAACAACACACTTTCTGTGGTATGTCAAACTCAGAACACATATTTATTCTTACTTTACACCGACTTTAAGTACATTTTTAACAAGCTGCTTTTTACATTTACTTGAGTACATGTTTAGACCAGAACTTTTACTTGTACTTAAGTAAAATTTCATCAAAGTAGTGGTGCTTTACTTATTTGAGTGGAATATTACAGTATTTCAGTTTCCACCTCTACCATTAACATACCCAAATCTACACCAATGTGAGAGTTTAATCAGATTAATTGATAATCGCTCTGTTTGCTGAGTCATTTATGACACACAGTCTGGTGGTAACTGATGCCTCGATCTGTCCAATCCGGCTAAGTTTTATCCTGTTTTTGATTCTTTCTGCTCTACTTCTCCCTCTTCTTGTTTTCACTCTGCTACGCTGTGACGTAGATCTTTGTTCTCCTCTTCCTCCTCCTCCTCCTCCTCTACTCTACTCTAATGATCTCTTTTCTCTCTCTTTTCTCTGCCGTAACACACTTCCTGCCGCAAAGCGAACAGAGCGGGACGGCGTGAAGCGAAGCGGAGCGGAGCCGAGGGGCGAAGGAGAACAATGCAGAAACCTCCGGAGCAACAAGAAAAGAAGAAGAAGTAGAAGAAGAAAAATGACAAAAGAAAGTGTTTCAAGTGTAAAACCATCATTCTGCACTCGAAAAAACCTGAGAAAATTCACTTCATTAAATCTAACACCCCTCCCCAGTTCTAGGAAGGTTTCATTATGAGTTTGTGGATCAATGGAGCTTCTCAATAGATGACTAGAGGTGTGATATACATGAAAGGAGCCGAGAGAATTGTACAGAACATGCGGTACATCCGTCACAAAGAGAGAGAACAGGCCTGAAATCATGATGCCACAGGTTTGAAACCAAATCAAGGACACTTCACTTCAGAGGAAAGTGGATCAAACCGTTTTTTGGTTTTATCAAGAAATGTGTCATGTTGATGTCATTAAAGCTGCAACCTATTATCCTCATTCAATAAACTGATCATTAAGTCTATAAAATGTCAGATAATGTTGAAAAATGTACTGTTGTAATTTTACATCTACAAACGTCTTGTTTTCTACTGACCAACAGTCCAAAACTCAAAAGTATTCAGTTTGAAATGATGTAAAACAGAGAAAAAGGCAGAAAATCTTCACTGTTGAGAAGCAAGAACCAGCAAATGTTTGGCATTTATCAACTCTGCTCTTTCAGAAACAGTTTGATGATCCTTTGTTTTCTTGCTGAGAGTTAGATGAGAAGGTCGATATCACTGCCAATGTCTGTGTGTTTAACATGAAGCTACAGTTATCACACAGTTAGCTTAGCTTAGCATAGCACAAAGACTGGAAAGAGGGGAAAACAGCTAGCCTGGCTCTGTCCACAAAGTGACAAAATCCACCAACCAACATCTAACAAGCAAAACTTAGCTTATCACAATATAGGTCAGTGGATCATCTGCAAAAAAACAAAGTATACAGAAGTTTCATCAAGTTAGAGAAATGTATGAAATGCAGCAATTTCAATGTGATAGTTTTGTGTGAAAAGTAAAGAAAACTGTGAGGACCAGAAGCAATTTGTACAAGAGAACAAATGAAGGAAAACCCAGTGAGAACGCAGAGTTGTGCAAGACAGAAGGGTTGCATAATGTGTGTTGTAGTACAGTAGCGACAGAAGAGGAGAAAAGAGAAGGGACTCAGAGAGAAGAAAGATCAACGTGTTTTTGACAAACAAGGAAGTTGACGGTTTCCTGAATGTCTTTCTCAAGACTGCCTCCCACTCACGTCTTTCTTCTGGTTTTATAAAAACAGTTAACAGTCAAAAGATTTTCAGTTCAGCTCAATAATTAAAGAGCTCTTCCTGTTGTATATCTTAGAAATATACGTCTTCCTGTGTCTTTATCCTCTTTTTAAAACATACATGGTTTTGTGCAGCCACATGTTGAACTTCCTGTCTCTGAATGTCACAGTGAGACAGCATGTTTGACTGCACTCATTCAAATCAAAGCTTATTTGCATTGAAACCTTTCAGGAAAGAAACAGCGTTGTTGTGACAGTTTCCTGAAGCAGAAACGTCTGGTATCAAACTGGTTTAATGTGCACAATATTTGATCATAAGCAGGGAATGTTATTACACTGTTTAACCAAAGAGTCCCAGGAGTAAAATCAGGAACTTAACCAGGATGTAGAAGTCCCTTTTCCACACTCTTTATTGGTATTTTTGGTACATGTGAAGAGCTGTGAAAATGAGGAAAATAAGGCAACTGGGAAGAGATTAAAACAGAGTGACTGTGTTGTAAATGAAATGTGCAGATTAGGAAACAGAGGCTGAAAACTGTATCCGTTATGTATTGGTTATGTTTGTATGGTTATTTTTGTCTCATGCTTAATTACGTTATCAAATAACGTTAAGTTTTGCTCCTCTTGCTTGCTCTAGTCCTCATCAGACTTTCATTTTCTCTCTTTTTTTAGACTGTTTCATAAGTTGACTACATAACTTTGTTTGAATGTTAATTATGTTACAAGAAGCTCCCATCTGAAGTTTTGACAAGGACGCTATAGTGACAGCCAGTCTGAATGATGTAGTAGGAGCCTGGAGGCAGACAGTCAGCGATGTTTAGTCCTGTACTCCAGGTCAAAGGTCTGAGGGAGATCAAGGGCCAGATCTGACATGTGAGACAACTTTGTGACCCAAGTCTGTCATATTAAAAGAATAATTTAATCAATCGGCTGTAGAGCGGCTCCTCTAGTCCTCATGTCAATGTGTCCTTGAGCAAGATGCTTAACCCCAAATTGCTCCAGATGGCTGCACCAACAGTGTATGAATGTGTGAGTGAATGTTAAGTGTCCTCATAATGAGCAGGTTGACTCCGCTGTCATCAGTGTATGAATGTGTGAGAATGGGTGAATGTGACATGTTAGTGTAAAAGTGCTTCGAGAGGTCAAAAGACTAAATAAAGCGCTACATAAGCACAGTCCATTTACCATTTATGGGACGTTATATCATATTTTAATCCAGTACCTGAGCAATCTATGTGATTACTTTCCACCTCTGCTTTTTAGGGGGCAGGATGTGACCCAGGTAGCAACAAGACTACAGACAACAGCCACACAACATGCTGACTCACAATGATAAGACTAGAATATAGCTGTTTAGTAGATATATTATAGTATATAATCATAGTTTAGCGTGTTAATGTCATGAGATGTTCCCCTCCTGTGGGCCTTTCAAGGTTCTTTAAAACAGTTCTTTTGTTCCTGAAAAAGGAGAAATCGGTTCCTGATTGGTATCATGAACTTATTTCCTGAGACTAATTGGCGTAAAACGCATAACAAACTTACAGTATATATAAATCCATCCTCGGGGCTCAGACCTTCCTCCCGGTTTTGATCTTACAGTCCTGCTGTCGCCACTCTGTGCTTTGAGGCATTAGACATGTTATCACGGGTCACCATCAGCCAGGGCCTCAATGCTTCTTCTTAAATGGATGCCTTCATAACAATGTGTCCTGTGTGTTTACTCTGACCGTCCTGTTCGAAACGTATGTATGTGTACTATGAACATGTGTGCAGTGACCGTGCTTAAATACACAAAAACATAGCAAATGGATGGGAACTCTAACATATACATCTTGATAGTGGCTATATATATATAACATCACATGTTGCTATAGTTAACCTGGAGGACAGGTCAAACCAGTCAATCCGTTTACAACAGGACACACACATGAAAGCTCTTCTAGTTGGAGCCTGACTGTCGAGATGTGCTCCCACTCAGCCATAAGACCACTAATGAGGTCGATGCTGATGTTGGGTGATAAGGTCTGGCTCTCAGTTCATCCTATAGGTGTTGGATGATAGTTGAGGAAAAGTTCTTCCAACAACGAATTGGGAAAACCATTTTTATTTAAATGTAGAAATATCAGTCTATGTTTACAGTTGAAACGTACACAAAACCCCACTCACAGTTAGTAACTTAACACGAGGTTAGAGTTGAACACAGTAGATTCCAGTTTGTGAAGAACTGAAGAAAAACCTACACTTATACTTATATGGGGCCATTCTTCAACCATGGGATTATTTCATGATGGCAAAATCTATTTCTTGTACATCTCCGATGCCTTTAATTTTTTATACATCAGACAGTCCAGCAGATGCTCAGTGCCATCTGGCTGAGTCGATGATAGGGTTGGGTATCGGTACTCTATAGCTTTAAAATATCAACTGAAATAAATCGATACCAAGTAGAATCGAAAACCTCTACCGTCAATCGATACCTGCAATCGATCCTTTTTGCATCCAGAGCTAGAAAATATGACTATTTGTATGGACTTGCTCACAGTCAACAGCAAGCATTCTTGGATTTAATGCGACACTTTAAAACTTTCATGGCTCCATTTTTCTTTCTTTCAAAAATCATTTTCTAAATAACTGGAAACTGGAAAAAGTAAATGGAATATTTAACAATCATTTACGCCCACAATTAACAATCACTTTTTGACCACTCATCTTCTCTGCAATTGGATTTTAAAGGCACACCGAAATTAACAAGCACTAATTGTTTCCTTTAATGGTCAGAAATCACTTGAAAAGCAGATGGCGCCCATTGGGGGAAATGGTCAGCGGTAATGCAAAAGTTATGAGCAACTGTATTAGCGTTATAGTTATATGGTTTAATGAAGCATGTAAAGAAGGCAGCTTTTATATCCAATGGAGTGACCTCACCCTCTGAAGCTCTCTGATGGGTAAAGGTACTCGATATCTTTAAAGCATTAACCGAAAATAAATCGATACCAAGTAGTATCGAAACATCTCCCGTCAATCGATACCTGCAATCGATCCTTTTTGCACCCAGAGCTAAAAAATATGACTATTTGTGTATGGACTTGCTCAAAGCCGATCAACAACGAAGAATTTGAGTTAGCGTACTTAGCAGTTCAGCAGCCAAGATGCCAACAAAATGCTCTAAAGTGAGTCTACACTACAGAGACCTAAATGTGGAATGGGTATCGAATGAAGTACTCAACTGGTATCAATATCACTTCATGGGTACTTTGATTTTTTAAACGATACTCAGCCCTAACGTTAACACCCACAGAGTTTAGCATGAGTTTGAGTCCAGTACAAAACTCTACTTGTCTGCAAAACACAGGTTACAGTGACTACTGATGCATTATTGTAAGCAAATTGGCTGATATTTGTGCTTGGCCTGCCAGGGAGCGCCAGGACAGTTGGGAACAATGAAACTACCTTTATGTAAATATCTCAGACACTGGCACAGAGAGAACATATAAACCAGACAACAACCACAAGTTAATTTTGTACAGCTGACTCATTTTTTTCCATTAGCAGTAACCTCATACGGCTTACAACATTGTTAATAAATCTGTAATCAAAATTGCAGTGCTTGGAATTTGAAAACCGAGTGTGTCGTGACACTTTTTCCAATTTAAATAAATTACAATTTGCAATTTTATTTAGTGACGTACATCTGGGAGTTGAAAAAACACAACCAGGGAAGAGAAGAAGACGAGTTAAATCTCATTAAGGGCAAATTAATGTTGACTTGACACCAGTTGACATATTCAAGAAACATCTGATGGTATCTAACAATGAGCAACTTGAGAGTTCGTCACCCAGACTTTTCACACGTCGAGGGTGTTAAGAGAAATAATGGGTAAGTGTGAATTGTAGCTGAAATAGAAAGAAAAGTACCATCATGAACGTTCATGATAGAAAATAGCCTGATGCCCCAAGAGGAGCTGCTTTCATCTCCTACAACTGGAACGCCTTCTGGGGAAGAAACAGAATCATCTCTTTGTCTACTTTATGGACCATTTAATACCAAACCGGTCTCAGTTCTTGGTACTGGTGTCTCTAGAAAGACCAAGCTGATTTATTAAATTCTATTCAGGTCCCTCCAGGAACAGTCTGACACTCATTCACATCTTTTATATAAACTCAGGTTTAATGCATCTCTGGACATGATCCCTCACTGGCTTCCCACCAACAAACACTGTGAGTTTCCTGTGCTTTGTTTCCTTGTATTTGTCCATTGTTTTTGTTTTTTTGTGCTGCTCTACATACTCTTAAGCGTCTTATTCACTTCCTGTCTGTAGCGAGATGAATCAACGGAGATACCCAAACTAGCACATTCGGAGGTGGAAACTGACCATTGTTGTACCGGCTTCAGCTGTTGAGCCACACGGACCCATAAAATAGCACAAAGAGGAAATAACACGTTTAACAATATGTGGTGTGAACCCACACTGTAAAGCATATATTCTTTGGCATAAGTAATGATTACAAGTTGTGAGTAACATAAATGATCTCTAACCTACACTAGAACCCAACTTGTGATACTTTACGAAGTGATGAAGTACACTTGAGAGTAATTAGATAAGTTGTTTAAGGTGTCAGAAGAAGAAGTTAAAATCATTAGTTCAGGCTAGATTTGAAATGATGAGTTAATTAAATGTCTAATGTCTAGTACTTAGTTTAGAAACACTGATAACTTATTAACATTTAATTCCAATCATTGCATTTGGGGTTAATATACTCTCAAGAAAACCTTCTTTTTTCTAACTTAAAAAAAGTTACATGATGTGTCTTTATAAATCAAAAATCATAGAAACTAGGGGTGCAACTAACAATTATTTTCAATTCATTTCAATTAATCAGCAACCACATTCGTCTTTAAAATGTCCCTCCATCCTTCCCTCTATCCATGAAGGAGAAACCTAATTAAAGACAGTTATTGGGTCCATAGTAGCTGCCATAAGTGTAAATACAATTTTAAAATCGTAGATAGGCGATGACTTCAAATGTCTTGTTTTATTTGATCAAGAGTCCAAAATCCAAATAAATTCAGTTAACTATCATGTATGACACAGAAACGCTATTATATGAGGATTATTAGATTGTCAAAATAGTTTCCCATTAAACTTTCTGTGGAACAATTACAGAATCTGTGCGGCTCTTATACTGGAAACCATTAGGAGGACTGGTACTTCAACTGGAAACCAAGCTAATTTTTCCAGGTGGATACAGTGCACAGATTTCAGTTATTTTAAAGTAAATGAAGTGAAATAAAAACTTAATAAATTAAAAAATTGGATGTTTGGCTGTGATTAGATGACTCCAAAGTGTCAATTTAAATATTTTTTTTAATCTAAAGGAAGAATATAATACCTTATTGAAGGGTTTTGCTATTTTAAAAAACAAGCAAAAAACATTTAGACTAAACACAAGCCAGAAGAGGAAGAGGAAGAAACTTAAATGACCCTGATATTATTTAATTATTTAGTTCGATCCTAACACAGTTATCAGAGGAAATTGAAATATCATCTCATATTCGACACACAGAAGGAAGAGAAAGAAGAAGAAGAAAAGAAACAAGAACATGAACTTTAACCTATGAATTAACTTGCCAACTCCTCCGCTGAATAAACTCAAAATCAGACACAGAAAATTAAGTTACGGCTGGAAAAAAATAAATTAATCATACATCTTAAAAGACACAATTCTTCAAGCAAAGAGCGAAACTGAACGATTTCAAAAACAAGTAAATTACTCGCCAATCTGCTTAAATGAAACTCAAATAAATCCACATATCCAAAGGACACAAACAACATTTTTCATGATTTCTATAAAAAAAAAACCTTCTGTCCAAATAATAAACTGAATTCACGACAACACTAAACTTCCTTAACTATCCACAGAACAGACTAGGATGTCACTAAGATGTCAGACCAACACATAACTTTCGTTAGCAAGTTTCATGCTAACGAAGAAACGACCTAAAATATGCCAATAAAATACAAACACAACATAAATGGAAAAAAAACAAAAATCTTAAGTTATTGTGTAAAAGAACTGACCACTATTTGTTTATAATTTAATACTTATTTGTTTAGTAGAATCTATTTTTAATTAAAAATAGCTTTAAATGTGACGTTTTGTGATGCTAACAGGCGCTAGTTTCATGCTAACGAAGAAAGACGGCATCCCTGAATGGTTTTCTTGATCTTCCAGATATATAATCTCTCAACTCAACTCAACTCAACTTTATTTATATAGCACTTTAAAACAACCACAGCTGAAACACAGTGCTGTACATAAATAGATAAAACAACACAGGAAACGTAAAACAATTAACAGGAAATAAATACTAAGATACTTGTTTATTGTTTTTAAAACAAATTAAAAACAATAAAACAATAATTAAAACAAACAAACCATAAAACCATAAAAGACTAAAACAGGAGCAGAGTCTCATGCCGGGTTGAAAGCTAAGGAATAAAAATGGGTTTCAAGACGAGTTTTAAAAATCTATATAATCTGTTAAGGTTAAAGAAGTGTAGTATTTTGCTAAACATGCCTATTTGCTATATTTAAT
This sequence comes from Scomber colias, assembly GCA_021039105.1. Classification (NCBI taxonomy): domain Eukaryota; kingdom Metazoa; phylum Chordata; class Actinopteri; order Scombriformes; family Scombridae; genus Scomber; species Scomber colias. The sequence continues at coordinate 35,085 of JAJDFG010000816.1, forward strand.
AATAATAATATTTGTAATATAATAATATATCAATAACAATAATTATATTTGTAGTTACAGAGAGAATCAAATCTTAAAATATTATTTAAGAAAACCTGTCAGCATTTATTTATTTATTAGGATCTCATTTTCATTAAACCTTTAAATGGTGAGTTTTTATGACTACTACTGTGTAAAGGGAGTTAGCTTCTTGTTTCTAGTAAACGTACCCTCAAAACGAGGGTAGAAGATTTGAATCCCTATTTTTAATTTTTCTTCTCTCTCTTTAAGTTTTTTTCTCAGTTCACATTTATATCCTCAGCTCCAGTACATGGTTTCCTTTTCAGTCTCGTTGCTGCACTTTAACTCCCATTATCTCCTCTATCTATCTCTGTGCATCTGAGATCAGCAGTCTGGTCTGGTATCTAATTTTCTTGGCTCTACCTCCATCCTGTCACCTTTTGAAATGAAAGTAACCGTCCTTGCTGTTTGAAACTGCAAAGGAACACCAGTCTACTTCCTCTTTCTGCACCAGCCACAGTTTCCTCTGTTTTACCACTTGAGCAAGATTTTGTTTTTTGTTTTTTTTACAGCCCACAAGCATTCACAGTTCACATGAGTTTGACTTTTTCTGAACGAGACAATTGTAGTGTGAAAGGGGTAAAGCTACTCAGGGGAAAGGGAGAGGGGTCCACTTTAGGACTGATAGTTGAAACCTGAAACCTGAAACCTGAGCTTGTGTACGCTTTTGACAAGAAGCTGGTGGTCTGAGAAACAACTTTAGAAACTGAAAAAGTGAAAAAAGAACAATAATAAGCAGGTTATAATATAATGTACTCTATGCCAGGCATCAGCAGTTACATTCAACCATGCACCAGGTTTTTTTATATGCGATGGAAACAAAGCCTCATTCAAGAATAAATTTATTTATAAAAAAAATAAGTTCAATACTGAATAACTTTTAAAATGTTGTATTGTATTTGATTTTATATACGGTATTTATTCTATTTTTAAGCAAACTTTACTAAGTACAACTTTTAATGGTTTAAATGTATTAATATTTTTATTGTCCATCCTATATTACATTGATCGTCCTTTGTTTTTTTGTTCTTTTCTAGCATTGCTATATGCTCCTTTTTTTTGGGATGTGTCATTAAAACTGAATTGAAAAATCATTTGCAGGGACTAACTTTGACCTTTGTGCTGTGGTTGTTTTTTTGTAATTTTTTTTCATTGAGCTACTACCTTACCGTGGTGGAGGGGTTTGCGTGTCCCAATGACCCCAGGAGCTCAGTTGTCGGGGGCTTTATGCCCCTGGTAGGGTCTCCCATGGCAAACAGGTCCCGGGGGAGGGGCCAGACAAAAGGTAGCTCAGAAGACCCCAATGACGAGCAACAAAATTGGTCTTCCGTGTCCCTTGCCCGGACGCGGGTCACCGGGGCCCCCCCCTGGAGCCAGGCCTGGGGGCGGGGCTCGGAGGCGAGCGCTTGGTGGCCGGGCCTTCACCCATGGGGCCCGGCCGGGCACAGCCCGAAAAAGGGACATGGGACCCCTCTCCCACCGACCCACCACCAGTGAGAGGGGCCAAAGGGGTCGGGTGTGTAATGAGCTGGGCGGCAGCCGAAGGCGGGGACCTTGGCGGTCCGATCCTCGGCTGCAGAAGCTGGCTCTAGGGACGTGGAACGTCACTTCTCTGGTGGGGAAGGAGCCTGAGCTGGTGCGTGAGGTTGAGAAATTCCGGCTAGATATAGTCGGCCTCACCTCGACGCACAGCAAGGGCTCTGGAACCAGTCTCCTCGAGAGGGGTTGGACTCTCGTCCACTCTGGAGTTGCCACTGGTGTCAGGTGCCGGGCGGGGGTGGCAATACTTATTGCCCCCCGGCTTGGTGCCTGTATGTTGGAGTTTACCCCGGTAGACGAGAGGGTGGCCTCCCTCCGCCTTCGGGTGGGGGGACGGATCCTGACTGTTGTTTGTGCCTATGGTCCGAACAGCAGCTCAGAGTATCCAGCCTTTTTGGACTCCTTGGAGGGGGTGCTGGAAAACACTCCCCCTGGGGATTCCCTCGTTCTGCTGGGGGACTTCAACGCCCATGTTGGTAGCGACAGTGAGACCTGGAAGGGTGTGATTGGGAGGAACGGCCCCCCCGATCTGAACCCGAGCGGTGTTCTGTTGTTGGACTTCTGTGCTCGTCACGGATTGTCCATAACGAACACCATGTTCAAGCATAAGGGTGTCCATATGTGCACTTGGCACCAGGACACCCTAGGCCGCAGTTCGATGATTGACTTTGTAGTCGTGTCGTCGGACTTGCGGCCGCACATCTTGGACACTCGGGTGAAGAGAGGGGCGGAGCTGTCAACCGATCACCACCTGGTGGTGAGTTGGCTCCGATGGTGGGGGAGGATGCCGGTCAGACCTGGCAGGCCCAAACGCATTGTGAGGGTCTGCTGGGAACGTCTGGCAGAGTCTCCTGTCAGAGAGAGTTTCAACTCACACCTCCGGCAGAGCTTCAACCATGTACCGGGGGAGGCGGGGGACATTGAGTCCGAGTGGGCCATGTTCCGTGCCTCCATTGTTAAGGCGGCTGACCGGAGCTGTGGCCGCAAGGTGGTCGGTGCCTGTCGGGGCGGCAATCCCCGAACCCGCTGGTGGACACCGGCGGTGAGGGATGCCGTCAAGCTGAAGAAGGAGTCCTATAGGGCCTTTTTGGCCTGTAGGACTCCGGAGGCAGCAGACAGGTACCGGCAGACCAAGCGGAGCGCAGCTAGGGCGGTCGCTGAGGCAAAAACCCGGACATGGGAGGAGTTCGGTGAGGCCATGGAAAAAGACTTCCGGACGGCTTCGAAGAGATTCTGGACCACCATCCGGCGTCTCAGGAGGGGGAAGCAGTGCACCGTAAACACTGTGTACGGTGGGGACGGTGTGCTGCTGACCTCGACTCGGGACGTTGTGGATCGGTGGAGGGAATACTTCGAAGACCTCCTCAATCCCACCAACACGCCTTCCGGTAAGGAAGCAGGGCCGGGGGACTCGGATGTGGGCTCTCCTATCTCTGGGGCTGAGGTTGCCGAGGTGGTTAAAAAGCTCCTCGGTGGCAGGGCCCCGGGGGTGGATGAGATCCGGCCCGAGTTCCTCAAGGCCCTGGATGTTGTGGGGCTGTCATGGCTGACACGACTCTGCAGCATCGCGTGGACATCGGGGGCAGTGCCTCTGGATTGGCAGACTGGGGTGGTGGTCCCCCTTTTTAAGAAGGGGGACCGGAGGGTGTGTTCCAATTACAGGGGAATCACACTCCTCAGCCTCCCTGGTAAGGTCTATTCGGGGGTGCTGGAGAGGAGGGTCCGTCGGGTAGTTGAACCTCGGATTCAGGAGGAGCAGTGTGGTTTTCGTCCGGGCCGTGGAACAGTGGACCAGCTCTACACCCTCTGCAGGATCTTTGAGGGTGCATGGGAGTTTGCCCAACCAGTTCACATGTGTTTTGTGGACTTGGAGAAGGCATTCGACCGTGTCCCTCGGGGGATCCTGTGGGGGGTTCTCCGGGAGTATGGGGTATCGGACTTCCTGATAAGGGCCGTCCGTTCCCTGTATGACCGGTGTCAGAGCTTGGTCCGCATTTCCGGCAATAAGTCGGACTTGTTTCCGGTGAGGGTTGGACTCCGCCAGGGCTGCCCTTTGTCACCGATCCTGTTCATAATTTTTATGGACAGGATTTCTAGGCGCAGCCAGGGTGAAGAGGGGGTCCGGTTTGGTGACCTCAGGATTGGGTCACTGCTTTTTGCAGATGATGTGGTCCTGTTGGCTTCATCAGACCGTGACCTCCAACTCTCACTGGATCGGTTCGCAGCCGAATGTGAAGCGGCCGGGATGAGAATCAGCACCTCCAAATCCGAGGCCATGGTCCTCAACCGGAAAAGGGTGGAGTGCACTCTTCGGGTCGGGGATGAGATTCTGCCTCAAGTGGAGGAGTTCAAGTACCTCGGGGTCTTGTTCACGAGTGAGGGAAGGATGGAACGGGAGATCGACAGGCGGATCGGTGCGGCGTCTGCAGTAATGCGGACTCTGCACAGATCCGTCGTGGTGAAGAGAGAGCTGAGCCGAAAGGCGAAGCTCTCGATTTACCAGTCGATCTTCGTTCCTACCCTCACCTATGGTCATGAGCTTTGGGTAGTGACCGAAAGAACGAGATCGCGGGTACAAGCGGCCGAAATGAGCTTCCTCCGTAGGGTGGCTGGGCTCTCCCTTAGAGATAGGGTGAGAAGCTCAGTTATCCGGAGGGAGCTCGGAGTAGACCCGCTGCTCCTCCACGTCGAGAGGAGCCAGATGAGGTGGTTCGGGCATCTAATCAGGATGCCTCCCGGACGCCTCCCTGGTGAGGTGTTCAGGGCACGTCCCACCGGTAGGAGGCCCCGGGGAAGACCCAGGACACGCTGGAAAGACTATGTCTCTCGGCTGGCCTGGGAACGCCTCGGGGTCCCCCTGGAAGAGCTGGACGAAGTGGCTGGGGAGAGGGAAGTCTGGGCTTCCCTGCTTAGGCTGCTGCCCCCGCGACCCGACCCCGGATAAGCGGCAAGAAGATGGATGGATGGATGGATGAAAAACGTTAATCAAGAGTTGAGCTGAGTAGTTTAGTATGAAGGGTTCATTAACAGCTACTGGACAGCAGTTTTCAATGTCAGCCACTAGGAGGAGCTCTAAGAGATTTTTCCTGCTGCCCTCGGCTACTTTGACTCGGTAGTAAGTTAGCCTGCTAGCTAGTACGTTAGCCTGTTAGCTAGCTGACTGGAGGGAACATGATGCAGACGAAGCCACACAGAAGTCCAGCGTGGTTTAAAATAACTTCCAGTAAGTAAAGGATAATGTTGTCAGGTGTGAAATATGTGGAGCAGAGTTGAGCTATCGTGGTTTCACACGGACAAAAAGCTGCTGTCTGCTGTGACGGTTACCGAGGGAGACGGACGTGACGCTAATCACCAAACTAGTATGTCAACATCTGGAGCAAAAGTCTGAGAGAAAACTAATGTAACGTCTCTCATTGCTAACATGATTGTAAAGGAAATGCTCAGCGTTGTTTATGACGGGGAGAAAAATAATCTAGCTGTTATATTTTTAGCAGTCTGTAAGCCTGTAAGATTTGTTCTTTTAATTAATGTGTTTGTGTAAAGAAACAAAGGCTGATTATCATTTAAATTAAGATAAGTTTGTGCAGTTACAGCTTGTTTTTTGTTATGAATATTTTAAGTTATTTTTTGAAACATTATCTATTTTGTACCATGTGAATGTTAGCATGCAGTGATTATTTGGCTATTTGTCGGTTATATCCACCATGAAAATATGGGCTCCTACTTCTAATGTGAAGCACTTGGTGTTTTTTGTTGTGAAGGACTTCGGACCGAATTTCTTGTATGAAAGGTGCTATACAAATAAAGTTGTTATTATTTTTATTAGTAAAACAGCTTGTTGTTAGTTGTATCTGAGGACTCATGTTCCCATCAGCAAGTGAGGACGAGTAAGAGTGACAGCAGCTTTTGTTAATATTCATTTGGCAAAAAACATGCAACAATTAAAAATATAATTAATAACTTATCCACACACAATAAACATTGGACTGCTTAATTTATAGTTGAGGAAAAATACTGTAAATAACTGGCCAAATGATGTTATGTATGTTTCTTATCTATCTGGTAAACTTATGTTACAAAACGTCAAATCTATTGGGACTTACATAAGCTTTGTTTTTACATACTGTAGATTTATTAAAACATTTGATGTAATCCATAAAAGGGAAAACTTCAGCTTGGGTTAGAGGACCAAATATTTTTCTTGGAGGGTCAGATTTGGCCCATGGTAGGCACTATGAACCTTTTATAACCCACTTTTTTGTTTTGTTCCTAAAAATATGTAGTCAGCTGCTGAGAGCATGGTTATGATGTAATGTGAATTAATGGACGTCTATTTTTGTACACTATTACAGGCCATCACTGCTACACGAGGGAAATGAAGAATCAACATTGATCATGAAACTTAATACAAGAATAAATACTAATATTATAGCATTAGGTCATGTTTCTGTATATCCAAAAGTAGCCGACTAATGTGAGTTTACCGTATAAGTAAGCAGTGTTTTGTCCTGTTTTGAACCTTAACATCCACTGTAGTCAATATCAATTTACTACAGAGTTTCCCCTTTACATTACAGATGCTGCAGTGTTCGCACAAACACCAGTAAGCACAGTGTTTTCTGCATGAAATAATGAGAAAATTGAATAAGAGCTTTTGATGAGCGACAACACACATTGAGTTGTCCTGTGTAGCAATACATTGAAGTCCGGAGCCAGCTGCTGCCATTTAAATTAAAAAAAACCTTAAAATAAAAATCACGTTATTGCTATAATATTGTACAGCTCAGTTCTTATCAGTGGCGTTGAGCCTCCCCTCACTAAAACCAGGATAACATTCAAGTGATGATAATGTCATGAAAAGTATGAGAAAATTGCAAATAGGACAATATCAGAAACAATTTATGGCATTTTATTACCATGCTGTGTCACGCTGTCACACTCTCTTTGACTAACACGATGAAAAGTTACAAGTCATTGTGGGTCATTTTCAAAAGGAACACCCTGTTATCGAAACAATCAACATACAACACAACATAAAACTTTTAAGTCCAACTCAAATCACATTTAATTGTCTCCTATCTGCACTCAAATATGATGTCAAATATTTTTTAATATATATTTTTGACCAAACCAGCATCTAACTAATCCAAAGTGATACCTGCAGGTATGTTAACAAGCTGTTTAACCCTCCTGTTGTCCTCGAGTCAAGGGAGGAAGAAGGAAGGAAGGAAGGTAGGAGGGAGGGAAAGAGGGAGGGAGGAAAGAAGGAAGGAGGGAGGGAGAAAGGGAAAAGGAAAAGAGGAAGGGAGGAAGGAAGGAAAGAAGGACAGAGGAAAGAAGGAAGGTAATGGAGAGGAAAGAAAGAGAGAAGGAGGGAGGGAGGGAGGAAAGAAGGAAGGGAGGAAAGAGAGGAAGGAAAGAAAGAGAGAAGGAGGGAGGAAGGACAGACGGAAGGAAGGAGGGAAGGAAAGAAGGAGGGAGGGAGGGAGGAAGGAAGGACAGATGGAAGGAAGAAAGGAGGATGGAGGAAGGAAAGAAGGAAAGGAGGAACAGTCAAAACAGACAGAGTCAATTTGACCCGGGAGGACGACACAAAGGTTAATGCAAGCCAATTAGATATCTAGCCACTTTGCCCAGGTGAGTAATGTTCGGTGGCTCGTTGAACAAACTACGGTGCAGGACAAGATGTGTGTTCATGTTTGTAAGTTAGATTTAAAAAAAAAACTTTAGCAGGAAAGCTAATGTGGGCTAAAGCTAATGTGGGTTAAAGCTAATGTGGGTTATAGTTGAGAGTCTGTGCCTCTGTGTTGTGTAACAGGATGCAATCAGGCTCAGTGTGACCATCTGCTCTGCCTATTGATAGAGCGACATGTTATCACTTTATGCAAAGATTTGATTTACTGTATGGAAATGCAGATTCCAGCTATGTAAGCGGATAATGGAACAGCCTTTAATCAAAACACTATGAAACTAGGGGGCGCCATCTTAAAATGAAAAAAAAAGTACAATATGAATTTCTCCCTTTTGGCTTCAGATTTTTTCTAAATGAGGCAAAGCTAATATTCTTATTTAATCTTGGTTACACTTTAAAACCATGCTGTCTCCATCCTTGCAAAGCTGCCTGGTGGTCTAACAACGTAATGAGCTCTTGAAAACTTTCTGTCTGCATTTATGACAGGTTCAAAAATAGTTAATTTCTTTTAATTTAGGTTAATCACAAAGTAGCCCGAAGGTCTGACTCAAGTAGGACTTAGTTGCCTGGGTTTGTATGGAAGTTAAAGGGGGAGAAAACAAGCGTCAAGCATCACCTGAAAAACCTAAACCCATAAATTCAATCCATTAGCTTATCTGACTAAAATATAGTTGAGGTTTTGTTTCCAGAGGTGCCTTTTCAAACTCACAGTGACAGCTGTCATAGGATTAAGAAACATCCCATTGTCCCGCATTATAACTCTTTCAAATTAGATTTCCTCCAGATCTTAAAATGGTGAGCTTGACAAATTAGAGGTCTGATGATGGTCGCACGCCTGGCTGAAAGAGTGTTTACATCAGACAACAATCACGTCACCATGGATACAACGCATTTAAATCAGTTTCAGAAACACACAGCCCATCTGAGGAAGCACACTGTTAGCTCACCTGTGGTTTGTCGCAGCTCTTCACACATGCTCACGTGGGGGAACTGTAGCATTTGCTTCCATTTCTTACTCTTTCCTTTTCTGTTTCCACCGCCCCCTGCAACACACAAAGGAGATTTTGGTTTTTAACTGGGCGGGAAAACAACTGAGGAAGATTCTGCTTTTGATCTGAGAAACCAATGAAACACGTTTGCTTCGGTGAACAAAAACCACCACAAAGAAAAGTAGCCGTGGTGGTTTGTTCACGCCCAGATGGACTCAACAGGAGATTTCCGTTTGCTGATCAAGCTGTGAAGAATCAGTACGTTCCTTTCTAGTTTTCAGGTTCATGAGTGTGTCAGCGTGGTGGCCCTGTTTTGTTTGTGCGAGCAGTGACCCTGAAACGTGTCAATAGGTGGGTTTACAATTGGGGCCCGACTGCTACTGGATTTTTTTCACACATTTTTTGCAATGATCCCTCAAATATGGTTGTCAAACACTTGTGACAAACATATGTAATGGAGGTCATGATATTTTACAGTTAAACAATAAACTTTATTGTGTAAAATGACGTCAGTGCACTTAAACAGTAAACTTACACTGGAAATTAAAAAAAAGGATCAAATACAAATACATAAAATGATGCCTATATAACTTTTTTTTTTTTTTTTAATTGGCACATATTGGACTATATATATTCACAGATACCAATGTTTCTGTGATTGACCGATATCAGCCAATAATATCAGTTGAGCTCTATTTAAAATCACCTTGGGGTTTTTTTTGTTTGTTTTTTATAACATTACTTTATTAGAAGAGGAGTCATTGGCACAGGTCGACAGGAAACAAGGGGAGAGAGAGAGACATGTGTATGACATGCAATAAAGGTCCTTTAATGGACTCAAACCAGAGACTTTGCAGGTATTTCTTGGATTTCTATGGTTGACCATGGTGGAAAAAATTGATGCAACTTAAACAGATTTAGTGATTAAATTATGACGTTCCAAGAGACAGAAAATCATCAGAAAGCAGCGAGAAGATGAAACGTTCATACAATTAATAAATGAAACAAACAGAAATGACGTCTACTCGTGCCTTGCCTGTAGTATTTTACAGTTTAACAATAAACTTCATCAGTGAACAGAAACAGTAGGGAATTAAATAATTACAACTATAAATGAAAAACTTTAATATTTAAACTTGAATGAAGATAAGGGATCAAATGCCTGTATGTTTTTTAAAGTATTGTCACTTATCTGACAACATAAACATTGATGCCGATATGTCGTATATATCTGTGATAATATCGGCTGACCGATATATCTGTCAGGTTAGCCATCATCCACGATGGGAGATGACATCACCACTCTAAATCCCACTTTCTATGCAAATATCCTGTATGTAACCTGAGAGGTAAACCCCAGGTCCAAACAGACAAATAAGCTATTGTGTGTGTGTGTGTATATTTAAATTAGAGTTGCAAACAGCTGGGTGATTAAAAGAAAATGATGATAATCAATGAAGTCATTTTTCAAGTAAAAATGCAGATTTAATGTCTCCAGGTTCTCAAATTTGAGAATTTTCTTGGTCTTATATTTTAGTAAACTGAATATTTTGAGGTTTCTGATGTTAGTTTGACACACAAGACATTTAATATTATTACTGAGTGCTGATTTACTTTGTTAAATATTCTTTTAGAGACCAAATGGTGAAAATAAACAGCTCTTTTTTTGTTATTATATGCTTATTTACAATCATGGAAATGTATTCTGTATCAACAATAGCTTAAAGAAGAGAAGTAATTATGCTGAAACTATCTTTGCTGGGCGTTAATGTTAATATCAGTTGTAAAAATGTGCAAACATGGCGACCCAGCAGCAGCAGCAGCAGCAGCCTGGAGGCGAAGAGAAACACAACGCCACACTTTGGGATTTGTTATTCAAATAGGACACGGCTGCTGCTACTGAGGCATGCTCAGTAAAAGTGAGTTATTGTCATAGACACAATGCAAACAAGACCTTTTGTTTAGGACCAGGAAACTGATGATAATATCAGCCACAAGAATTACCGATAAGCTGATTGATTACAGAGAAAACGAGATCCCTGATGTCCGCTCGGAGCATTAATGGGACTGAAAATCAAGACAAACAGCAGGAGAATATGGCCTGTCAGTGAGGCAGGAAGACACTGAAACACAGATTCTCCATGAAATGATAAACATACTTAATTAAGACTGAAAGCAGCCTCATTAGCTGAACTATTAAGCTTTTAGTCATGCAGAAAACATCATGGGGAGAGGAGTGGCTCTATCATAAAGGACTTATCAATGCTGATGTTTTCACCAAAATCAAAGAAATTGAACCAACAGTGTGAGACATGATGCGGTATCTAAGACCCTCAAAAAGTTCTTTAACAGCAGCTAAACTACTCAAAATCTTTTTTAAGTATTAATGTCAGTAGTCCAGTTACTGTATCAACACTCTGAGTGGCTGTAATTTATGTTTTTATAGTAATATACTATAAAATTGTTCAGCTTTATGAGGCTTCATAGAGAGCTGAAGTCACTTCCTGTCTGTAACTCGATGTAAGGCTGCACAACATTAATCTGTTCTCTATTAGCTTAATCAATCAGCTGTTTATTAATAACAATAACAATAATTAACTTAATCTACAGAGCATTTCTCAAAATGCAACTTACTTAAGTGCTTCACAAGGCAGCAAAATACACAAATCATAAAATAACTGCCTTATAAAAGAGAATAAATTTTAAAATATATTTAAAAAAGTCTATAAAAATCTATAAAGTGTAAGAAAGAGCTGAAAAATATCGATTACTGTCATAGAAGACTACAGAAACCAGAAAATAATCACATTTGAGAAGCTGGAAATCTGAAACTCTCTTTAAAAATGACTCAAAACATTTAATGGATTATTAAAATAATTAGCGATTAATTTTCTGCTGACCGACTAACTGATTAATCGTCTAACCGTAGACAACTAAGACAACTCATCTCCACTACAGCAGCTGTTATAAGAAGTTGAAGCTTCCGGGGTTTTAACACGGAAAAACTACAGCTCCCCGTGAAAATGTACCAGCTCCCTACGATCCGTAAAAACTCACGAAAACAATCGTGAACTTTTAGCCGTAATCTCAGAAAAGCAATTTATCCACATTTTCTGCTGCTTCAGAGGCTTTTCCCATCCTTACATAAATATTACCTGAAAAAACAATTAATACATACTGTAGTCATATTTAAAACATTCATACACTTAACATTGTGCAAAATGTTGTCAATCAGCAGCTTCTGTGCAAAATAATCTGATAAAACTGAGACATAATATTGTTGAATTGCACTAATTTTCTAAGGCTGTTCATCCAGTTTGTAAATAGGTGGTGTATTATAGGAACATTATATTACATTTTATATATATTATATGTTATTTGTAGGTTATTATGGAATGGTTTTACTGGTTTGGCCCACTTCAGATCAAATTGGGCAGTATGTCGTAGGCTTTACGCTGATCTGTTCGGCTATATCGGATCGGACGATATTTAGCATTTTATGTAATTAGTGAGATCGGCTGTAATGTCTTAATTCACCGATCCGATCAATGTCGTCATTGTCGTGTTGAAACTTTTTGCAGATGCTCCCGTTGCATAGATTACAGATGGCTTGTGTTTTATCTCATTTACTCTGAAGAAGTTCCACACCATCGACATGTTGGTTTGAATCCGACAGCTAGTTTTGAGCCCTGTCTCGATGTGACGGACAATAAAGTTTTTTGAATCTTGAATCATGAGCTGTCGGATTCAAACAAACATGTGGTTGTTGTGGGCAGACAGATAAAACACTAAAGAACCTCGTGGGGAAGCATCTGCAAAATGTTTCAACAGCACAAATGTACCTGGAGGGAACACGAGGAGGAGTAGCCGAGTTTAAGAAACGGAGCGTGGACAAAGAAGATGTGATCGGATCGGTGATGGGCCCCAAAAATCCTGATCGTGTAAAGCCTAGTATGTGGCCCTTGATTTAAATGAGTTTGACTCCTCTGGACTAAAGGTTTATGAGGAATGATGTTTGTCAAAGTAAATATTTAAACAATGACTTTCTTTATCTGTTTTAAACGCTGGATTTAGTGTGAATATATGTGTAATCGACCTTTGAGACGGATTGTGTTTCGAGCACTCAAACCACCAGCAGAGGTGGTCTGTGACTCGGCCGACCACGTGTGTTTTGTAGTGTAAAGGCTCACGTGCTCTAATGCGCCCTCGGCCAGGACGTGACAGGAAGTACGTCAGAAATGGGACTTGGCGGTTGTTTTGGTACGTGGTTGTGGTTGTAGTTCACTAATCTGTGTATTTAGTCAAACAGGGTGTGTTCAAATCATTTTTCACAGTTACTATCAACTAAAAAAATGTAGAATCGATTTGTTGCTTGCAGCGTCTTTGTGGAGATTTGCTGCCTTTCCTTTTTCATTTAGTCAGATTTTTCATTGTTTCTGACATTTTATAAACTACATCAACCAATAAACTGCAGATTAAAAGTGAGTCAGGTGCTTTATTTAAAACTGCCATCAGATTAACATGAAGGTGATTAGTCTGAGAGTCAAACCAAACCTTCTTTATATTAATAAGCCTCTAACCTTTGTGTCGTCCTCTCGGGTCAAATTGACTCCATCTCCCTCCCTTCCCTCCTTGCGCTTCCTTCCTTCCTCCCTTCCTTCCTCCCTCCCTCCCTCCTTTCCTTCCTTCCTCCCCCCTTTCTTCCTTCCTCCTTGCCTCCTCCCATCCATTCTTCCTTCCTCCCTTCTTTCTTTCATTTCCTCCCTCCTTTCTCCCTTCACTCCTTCTATCCTTCCTCCCTCCTTTCCTTCCTCCTTGCCTCCTCCCATCCATTCTTCCTTCTTTCTTTCTCTTCCTCCCTCCTTTCCTTCCTTTCTTCCTTCCCTCCTTCCATCCTCCCCCCATCCTTTGCTTCCTTCCTTCCTCCTCCCTTCCTGACTCAAGGACAACAGGAGGGCTAATTGAACTGCATTAACATTAAGCCTGTCACCATAACTACCTTTTTTTTGACGATATATCGTGTCAGAAATAATCAAAGTAAACAATATTATTGTCATTTAAAGATCATTTTTCACCACTGATATACAATACGATATACTTTATTGTCACTCCATACGATAAGTCGATATATAGACATGATGATGCTGATAATTACGTTATTGTACGATAAGTTGATAACTATTGTGACAGGTCGACTCCTCCAATGTTGCACTCACTTCTTTCAATCATCTACACTAAGCCAGACTTTCACATGCGTGGATTTCCCCACCAATCAAAATCAAAACCAAGTGGAGTTTTTGTGGGTTTTTTTTTTTTTTTGGGGGGGGGGGGGGGGGGGGGGGGTGGTCCTCCTGAAAAACACCTTTAAAAAGTCATAAATGAGCACAAGCATTGCTAAGAGCCAAAGTATCTCGATTAATTAAAGTTTTGCCAATAACAATGTCTAAAAATCCAAAGATAATCACTTTTATACCATGTGTGACAACTTTTTGCCCCCCCCCCCCCCCCATAAAAATATAATAAATAACTACATAAAACAATACAATACAACAATTATTAAATTGTCAGAATAGATACAGATCACTGCAGCTTTTAAGATAAACCAGACAAACTCATCTTTGCCTGCAGGGAAGAGAACGACTTTTATGATAATACTTCTACTCTAATAAAAGATCTTGAGTGGTTTCACAAATCAAAAATCATTGTGAGCTATTTCTAAATTAAAAGAGGGCAGTTTCATTATATAAATGTTTTAAAGTGGAAACAAACAGAGCTTCATTTCTAACAGCAACGAAACCAAACCAAAAGAATATTTGTAGGAATATCCTGATTTATCAATGTGGTCAATTTCTAACATGTTATTTTATAATGGAGATAAAACCACAACGTTATATCCTATGAGTCAGCCGTGGTCAATCATGTGACGGCTGAAATGATAAAAAAAAAGTCCATGTTTACAACTCTCACATGGTTACACTGCTGTATGAGAAGGTTATAAAAATACAATGTATGAACAGTATGGCACAATATCTATAAAATAAGCATTTAACATCAACAATGGACTTACTTGTTCGCTTATAATTACATCCTGGGTGAAAAATATCTACATGTTGAAAACCTGGAAAATACTGTAACACCCACATGACAGGAACACAACATTAGCCACTAATTCACGTGAGCTGTGGTTATTAAATATAGCTCAGTATACACACAGTATTCACTATATTTATATTTTCTACGTGTTTTTTTGTAAGTTATGGCCATTAATCTAATGTCACAACACTAATTGTGACAGAGATATTATTAAAGTCGTCTTGCACCATGTGACACGTTATAAACTTGTGCGCTGGTTAGAGTTTATCTGTTGTTGTTATTGTTGTTGTTGGACACCATAACGGCGCCTTTTAACACGAGGCTGCTGACAGTTGTGTGTGTGTGTGTGTGTGTGTGTTGTATGAGAAGACATTTATACCGAAACTGTTAAATTTGTGAAGGAAACAAAACTTCCCTCCTCTTACAAAGAAAGCTTTATTTCATAAGCAATAAAACAAACGCCTCCTCTGTTGAATACACTCAAGGCGCTTTGAAAGTCGGTTGCTTATGGTGGCTAATTTTAGATTAATGACTGGTTTGATTTTTATTGTTTAACTGACTCGTTCTACTTCAGTCCACACAGTGTTTTTTTCTTTTTTTTAATAATTTCATCATCTTGTCACTTGTTGTTTTATACATAGACTGTATAAAAGAAATGGACGTAACATCCGTGACATCACCCATTGGTTTGTGGACTGCAGCTCAGAAGCCAATAATCGAATAATAATCGAATCGAATCTGGGCAGCGCCATCTTAAAAATTTCAGGTGTATGCTGCTGCTGTTGCTATGGTTGCGAGGGCTGGATCTCAAGGACATTGGTCAATCAACCTGTCAATCAGGACGTAGCCACGCCCTAATGCATACCCTGCTTTATCGTCACATATAAAATCAGGGAGGCCAAAATGTCCCAAATGAACATCATACTGCATTGAAGAAGGCTTTAAACTAGCGATTGAGACCATAAACACATTTTGAAAACGTTTACTGAGGTTAGAAATCAAGTGAGAAGTTGGTGAATTCTCCATTGACTTGTATAGAGACGGTCGCCCCCTGGTGGCCTTTTGCTACAATGCAGTTCTAAGTTACTTCCGCGTTGGCCTCATTTCAGAGGTAAGGTATGAGCCGTTTTTTGTCTGTTCAAAGACAGAAAGTGCTGGTCAGAAATCCCTCTGGTGGTGCAGCTGCAGCGTAGAGTATCACGACCCCTCGCACTGTCATTACAGTGTATATTCAGGTTAAATTAACGTAACCACAAAACCAATTACGGTTTATCTACCTCGATCATCACATACTTTACAATGCTGCTCTTCCAAACCCTGTAACACCTACTGAGTCATACGTGATGCATGAGTTTTAGAGAGCTCTACGTCATCATCTGATGTATACGATCAGATACATGTAGTACACAGATAAACCACCAGGGGGCCTTTTATTTCTACGTTGTCAATCAGTGAGACACAATTTAGAGGCCTGGATCTTATACCAGTTTAAAAAAAGTTAAAATAAGAAAAACATTTAAATAGTTACTGATATTTAAATAGGAATAGTTACTGGATTGATACAAAACATAACTCATATATGCAAAGTGTCATTTAATTATTTGTCAGAAGGTCCAATAAACACTCCAGTTTCAAAGAATTATAATTTTCTGGCAATTATTTGATGGTTCAGACTTTACAGGGTTAAGTTCCCAAACACCTTTCACCTTTTAAACAACAAACAAAGAAAAAAATACACTGGAAGTGTGATCATGTAGTTACACGTCTACTCACACAAAGAGAATCAGTTGGAAGGGTAATGTTACCAAAAGTGAAGGTTTCAACTTTCATTTGACGGCTGCACTGCACTGACTAAAACACATAAATAAGTAAATCAAATCAATTCAAAATTTAGTGGTATGTGGAGCTGTAACTATTTTCCATTATTGATTAATCTGACAGTTAATTTTCTTGATTAATCGGAACAAACTAATTGTTCTGAAAAAAATATCTGTCACCATTTTACTTAAATCCAAACATATTTGATATACTATCTAAAGCTGGATATAATTAAAAAGTTGATGATACCAGTACCAATCCAAGTACCCTTAAAGTGAATCTGATACCAATTGACTACTTAATTCAATGCCCATCATAAAAGCATTGTCGTTTGAGAGAAGTTTCAATACTACTTGGTATCAATTTATTTCGTCGAAACCTTAAAAAGGTATTGAGAACCGATACCCAGCCCTAGTACTATCACATAACAAAAGCCACAAATCCTCATAAATGATAAGCTGGAAATGGGGAATGATTGATTTTGTTTACTTTAAAATGACTGAAAAGATATAGATTATAGATAATATCAATAATAATGTATTATTTTTGCACTCTCTCCGGAAAAAGATGGATTTTCCAATTTTGCACCAACAATGTCACAATACAGGATTGTTGGGTCATTTAAGGTCACGCTGCTTACTCTCCCTGACATTTATATATATGGGAAGTTGCCTAATGTAGCTTAGTAAAGTGAAAAAACTCCACCCTAAAACTTTCATTGCTCCATTTTTCTTTCTTTCAAAAATCATTTTCTAAATAACTGGAAACTGGAAAAAGTAAATGGAATATTTAACAATCATTTACGCCCACAATTAACAATCACTTGTGATGAAATACACTAATTTTGAGGCCTCTGCAATTGGATTTCAAAGGCACACCGAAATTAACAAGCACTAATTGTTTCCTTAAATGGTCAGGAAATCACTTAAAAAGCGGATGGCACCCATTGGGGGAAATGGTCAGTGGTAATGCAAAAGTTATATGGTTTAATGAAGCATGTAAAGAAGGCAGCTTTTAAATCGAACAGAGCGACCTCACCCTCTGAAGCTCTCTGGTGGGAAGAGGTACTCGATGCCAAAGTAAAATCGATGCCAAGTAGTATCAAAACATCTCCCGTCAAACAATACCTGCGATTGATTTTGCACCCTTTTTGCATCCAGAGCTAGAAAATATGATCAACAATGAAATCACAGCGAATTTGAGTTAGCGAGCTTAGCAGTTCGGCAGCCAAGATGCCACCAAACACTCTGAAGTCTGTCTACACTACACACCTGTTACACCGGATAAAAGATAGAGACCTAAATGTGTTAATGGGAATCTAATGAAGTAGTCAGCTGGTATCAGTGTCACTTTAAGGGTGCTTGGATTGGTGCTGGTATCGTCATTTATTAAAAGACGAGGTGAGCAGTGAACCTACATGACTATTTATTAGCATTATCTGGCAGCATTTACATGACCTGGTGTTTAACTTTTTCTAATAATCAGAATCAACAACATATATATATATAGAAAAAACAACATATATGAGCATCGACATGTGAAGTTGTTTTTGTGTCTTAAACTTAATAAATCAAAATAAGTAAAAAGAAGAAAATGTTAAATATCTGGAGATATAAAGACACGCTTGTTTTAAAAGGTCACAGCTTGTCTTTATATGTGTTTCAAGTTGTTAAATGAGACTCTTTGATCAATACTTTAGTTTCAGTGTAAATGGATGGCTTTTGGGTGTAAAATACACTGATCAACTTTCAGATAAGAAACACTCAACAGGTAACACGTAACTTTATCAATTTAATGCTAACACTACTTTCCTTTCATGCTAATGTCATTTTATTGTTGTCAAGCTAATGTTACTTTGTTTGTTGCTATTGTTACTTATTTGTTTCAATGTTAACATAACGTTACTGTTAACATGCTAACATAATTAATGCTAACATTACCTTTTAGTTTTAGTGCTAATGTAACTATAGTTTTCATGCTAACGTTACTTTATAGATTTTGTGCTAACGTTACTTTATAGTTTCCATACTAATACAATTCTCATACTGACATAACTTTAAATCTCATGCTAACATTACTTTATAGTTTTCATGCTAACGTTACTTTATAGATTTTGTGCTAACGTTATTTTATAGTCTCCATGCTAATACAATTGTTGAACTGACATAACTTTATATCTCATGCTAATGTTACTTTATAGTCTCCATGCTAATACAATTGTTGAACTGACATAACTTTATATCTCATACTAACGTTACTTTATAGTTTTCGTGCTATTGTTACTTACTCACGTTACATTACTGTTTCCATGGTAACGTGTATAAGAGGACCTGTGCTGCTTGTTAATGTCTCAGGACTCTCACAGTTCATTTCTCACAACATCTACAGCTAAAGTGGTGACGTCTGTGTTAGCGTTATCACGGTTACTAGCTTGCCATTTCTCACTGGAATGTGTGTCATGTTAACCAGAGCTGACAGACGTCTCGGTGTGGTGAAAAAACCAAACTACAAAAAAAACCAAGTTGATTTATATCTGAATGCTGTAAATGTCCTAATCAGAACATTGTGGTGTATGGCTGGGCACCAAAATATCTTACCCCAATGTGGGTCATTTCATATCCTGACAACAATATCCATCCTGATATAGCACATTTTTAATATAATGAAAAAAAATTGTTGGTCCGTGCACCAGCTACCACCTTCAAATGATGAACAATACCACCATGAAGAGCGTTGTTTGTGTCACAACGTAATGAACAATAGAGCAGGATACTAAACAATAGATGGTTTTCGGTCATCACATGATATATATATCGTCATATCGCCCAGGCCTATTGTTGCAAGATGTTTTCAGTTCCACAGCTGTGTTTATATAACTGATTGTAAACAGCAAACCAGTCTATACGTCGTTGCATATTAGCAAAGTGTCACAATATCCATATCAAATTAGGTCTAATCAGTCAGTTTTTTGTGATTATCATAGCTTAAAATGTTTTATTTTGCAGCAACTTTTCTTAAAAATACAATTTGCAGTGTTTTATGTGATCTTATAGCAGTAAAATTGCAGGATATTACAAGCCGAGGATTTTTTAATGTCTTTTTTCTTAATCAACGACCAATGAAGCGTCATATGTCATCTTTTACTTCAATAGAAAATTTAAACTATATTTCAGTGCTATCTTTTTTTTAATATTCATTTTCTGAACATTAGAACCATGGGCTCATTGTTATATATATATATAAATAGAAATATTGTACTTGAATCCCATTTATAAGCCTTCATTAAATAAACTTTCACCTCTTCCTTTTGTCCTTCCTTTCATCTGTCCTTCCTTCCTTCTGTCTGTCCATCCTTCAGTATCTCTCTTTCCTACCTTTCTTCCCTCCTTCTTTTTGCCTGTCTTTCCTTCCTTCCTTTCTTATTTCCTTATTTCCTTCCTTCGTTCTTTCCTTCCATCTTTTTAATGATCCGGCCCACAACAGATCAAATTGGTTGGTATGTGGCCCTTGAATGAAAATGAGTTTGACACCCCTGCTTTACAGCTTCTACAAATCACGGCTTTCCTCCTAATTCCTGAAGAAACTAAATAAAAACTCAACTAACACTAGTCAATTCCTCATAATAAAAATACTTCCTCACTTGTTAAACTACAACTAAACCGCTTCCACCTGAATCCTTGCCAATGATGTCTACAAGCTGCATGTTGATTTGGCCATTTCATGCAAAAAAAAAATGTCAAGCTCTCACAAATCTGGCAAAGGTTTCTGGATAATAATGCCGATGCAGGACTTTTTGTGGCCCGACAATAAAAGATCATCTTGTCCAGGGCTCCAGAAAAGGTCAAAGGTCAAGGCCTGCCTCTTAAAGGGGAGATACGGTGCCTTGCTCAGGGACACGGCTGCTGGGCAGAGATATATGCACCAGCAGCACAGAGGCTAGCAGATAAAACTAAATTGAGCAGATAATCTCACAGTGAGAGATCATGACAACTCCTTTACTCCTGTGTGTGTGTGTGTGTGTGTGTGTGTGTGTGTGTGTCTCTCTCTCTGCAGATGGCATCAGGATTATATTCGTACTGAGTCACCACAACTGTTGTCTGCTGCTCAGAATAACAATAACAAAAGGGACGTTTCCATTGTTCACAAATATATCTGCTTACAATTCATACTGGAAGCCATAGTGCAGACTGTAGTAGTGTGTTTAGTAGATATATAACATTTGATCCAGTGCATTTGCATTTTAGACCCTGCAGGTTTATTACGAGCCTTAAAAAACAAGATGGAAATAAACTAAATATCATGCCTTTAAGAAACTGTGGACATAGAAAACCATATTTGGTGTCATGCATGATCTCATCCTCTTCAGCTTCTACAAATCAAAGGCTTTCCTGTTATTAATACCTTAAAATAAAAGATTTAAAAGTGTTCAGCTTCATGTGATAATTACTGAGCTCTGCTGTGGGGTGGGGTTGAGCATCATTAAAGAATAAAGTAATAATAAACAATGCCTTAAAAAAACCATATTTATATATATATGTATAGTGTCATGCATTATTCATCAGCTTCTACAAATCAAAGGCTTTCCTCTTAAAACTTGAAAAACTAAACTAAAACTAGTCAATTCCTCCAAATATCCAAATCCAGTGCAATTGCATTTTAGATACATATATTACCCTGCAGGTATGTTAGCAGCCTATATAAAACAAGACTGTACATTAAATAAAGGACCATCTTAAGAAAGAAGAAAAGAGGGTGGTATTATATGCAAAGGAGCCATAGTACAGACTGTTTAGTAGATATGTCACATTGTATCCAGTGCATTTACATTTTTAGAGATATATATATATATAGATAACCCTGCAGGTATGTTAGGAGCCTATATAAAACAAGACTGCACATAAAATAGAAGAAAAGAGGATGGTATTATATGCAAACTGTAGTAGTGTTTAGTAGATATATAACATTTCATCCATGCATTTACATTTCTATATATATATATATATATATATATATATAGGCTATATAACCCTGCAGGTATGTTAGGAGCCTATACAACAACAAGACTATCTTAAACAAGAAGAAAAAGAGGGTGGTATTCAATGCAAAGGAGCCATAGTACAGTATAGTATATAACATTTAATCCAGTGCATTTAAAGTTTTATATCTATATAATCCTGCAAGTATGTTAGGAGCCTATAAAACAACAAGACTGCACATTAAATAAAAAGCCATCAACACTTATATCCTACATTGCAATTCAGATCCTGCAAAAAGTACAACAACAACAAAAACAAAAAAACACCACCACCACCACCCAGCTACTGCACACAGTTGCTCTGCCTCAACATCCTGTTTCGCAAACGACAGGACGATGCTGCAACATCAGCAAAGGGAAACCCGATGTGTCGCTGCTGCACACGCATTTTACTTCACTTCACTTTTTTAAAAATTATAATGCAATGTACACAATCATAGATATCCCACAACCAAACTACTGTTTAAAAACTACTCATTTTATGCGCCTTTAAATTTGAAAGTCATTACATTAAAAAAAAAAGTCACTTTAATCGACTTGTATGAAACCAATGTTAATACATATGAAACTAACATATATGTTAAGTTTTGCATTAGAGCTGTCTTCTTTTAAGCCATATTAGGAGTGTATTGAAACTGTTATTGACAGCACCATTAACAAGGAAGACAAACAATTTAATTATAATTTAGACATTTTTTAAAAACTATTTTAATGCCGATTTGAGCTTTACTTTGTAAAGAGTTGGGTACAATCTAAAAGTAGGTTATAAGGTGTATTCAAAGTTAAAAGATAAGTCAAAAAACTTTAAATTGCTCAAGTTGTAAATGGAGTTTGGTGCACAGTCGAGGAGAGGAGGGCGCGTTTTTTCTTTTTTTTTTTTTTTTTTTTTTTTAGGTAATATCCTGTTTTAGTATTGAGTCGCATCATCAGAAGATTTGCCGACCAAGAGAGGAAGTGCAGTAACACATTATGTATCACTCTCTTAATGTCCAGCTGCATCACTCCTGCAGGTAAACTCAGTAACAGTAGAGGAGAAAGAGAATAATAAAAAGAGAGGAGCTGTCAACCCCTCCATCCTTACCTTCCCTTGCTTTCAGCAGAACCGTGTTTGCCACAATGTTCTCCAGCTCCATGTTGATGCTTTCTCACCGGGTCACAGCAGCAGCAGCAGACCGACTCCAGGTCTCCCTCCCCCGGCTTGCTTCACTCTCAGTTTACCCCCCTTCCTTTTTTCCTTTAACACCGTCCACCACCACACCTCCTCTCCCAACCCAAAAAAAAAAAAATTCAACCCCCTCGTTTTGGCAGCTTTTTCCAAACAAGTCCCCCTGTTTCTGCCGGTGACAGTCCTCGCCTGCAAACCCTCCCTCCCTCCTCCCTCCTCCTCCTACTCCCGCCTCCTCCTGTTTCTCCTCCTCTTCCTCCTCCTCCCTCCTTCCTCTCTCCGCCCAGCTGCTGTCAGAGAGGAGGAGGAGACAGACAGACGTCCCACTCTGAGCTAAAATTACTGTTTGATAAAAAAGAAAAGAAAAGAAAAAGAAAACAGAACATGAGACCGACAAAAGCTAAATAATATATTATATATCTGAAGTTTTCTGCACATGTTTAGAGTTAAATTGGTAACTTTCTTCTATGATATGTGGGGGAATAACAGATAAACAGTTTTCTTAGCAGCAAAAATGGCTTTATTATATTTCTATGATGGAAATAGGGATGGAAAATGAGCCAATGAGCTCACAAAAAGCTAAAAAATATAATATATCTGGAGTTTTCTGTTAATGTATTTATAGCTGAATTTCAAATTTTACTGTACATGTACAATGAGAGATAACCATCTTTCAAAAATATAATATATTTGTACTTTTCTGTACATTTTCTGAGTTAAATAGACTTAAATTGGTAACTTTCTTCTATGTTATGTGGTAGAATAACATAATTATGATCGATTTAGTATTTAAAACTATATTAAATGTTCAAAAAACAACATTTCTCAATAAGTCTGGGCTTTTATGGCTAACTGTAACTGTTGCAGTTGCAAAATAATTGTTGTATTTATAGTTAAATTAGTTCACAGCTATCAAATTTTACTGTACATGTACAATGAGAGATAACCATCTTTCAAAAATATAATATATCTGGAGTTTTCTGTACATTTTCTGAGTTAAATTGATGAATTTCTTCTATGATATGTGGGAGAATAACATAATTATGATCGATTTAGTATTTAAAACTACATTAAAGGTAGAATATGTAGAATGAGCAGAACAACGACATCTAATGTCTCGAGATCGTAGTCGCAACAACCAAAAAGTAATTCCAGCAGTCGGGTTGGATTTTATTTTAGCTCTAACTCTGTAAATAAACCACTTTATCCACATGTCTAACCTTTTTAGGAAGAAAGTAAAGTAGCCCTTTAGATCCACAGTGTGACGATAATTTGTCCAAATAACATCTGCTTAAAGTTTTGTTGCTGAGAATTCGGAGCCACTCAAGTTAGCCGTAGCGAGTAACGCACTTCCGGTCATTTTCACAAAATAAAACACCCGTTGCCTTTTATTATTAAGAAAACCATAACGATAGAGTTGGTGCTTTTATTTTGAAAACAGGAAGCGAACATACCCTCGCTGTAACTGACTTGAAACCACCGAGGTATATTACATTGTAACGCCAGTGGGAGTAGCAGCAATGTCTCTGCATGTACTGCCTAATCCTAAACACCGATTGGCTTGTGTGTGGTGTCGTCAGAAGCAGGAGAGGCTCACGGTCGTAAACATCTAGTCACGTGTACTCTGAGATGGACGCGCAGGTCAGGAAATGACGTAAACGGACCGTATATGGTTTGTTATTTGTGTTATTACATTACGTGTTGGACTAAATACATGGACATATTGAGGAAAGTATTTCGGTTTTATGGAAACGGGTTTCATATTTCACCAGAATGGATACTTGGCGAGCTGTACAGAAAGTCCTGAGTCATAAGATGATCGTTGTGGATAAAGGGAAGACTTTGAAGGTATGTAGCATTATAGCTGTTAGCTTACTTTAGCTAAGTGGCTAGCCGAGCTAATCGCTAATACTATTACAGCTGTGAGCAACCATATAAGTCGTGAGTGGCCTTGAATGAATCAGGACAATCTAAGCTTTCTAACGATGTGCGGCATGAATATATATGTTTAAGGGTTGGTGTTTAAAACATTCAGAAGAACGTGTGGCTACCTCCTAACATCCGTCCTGTCCCGTGAACGGAACAGCGTGCGTTAAGAGGTTAATGATCAAATATCAAAATCCGAATAGCGTCAGAAAGTCAACCCACTCTCCACATTTCCATTGCTACCGTTTTGATACATCATGGTACACAAACAAATAGCATCTCATATGAAAGCTAAGACCCTGGCGAGTTCAACAGTACCACTATTATTGCGCTAAAAACTCAGTGAACCAGCAGCCAAAGAATACAACCACTTATTTACAGCGACTAACAGATATTCTGTCTTACCTTCGAAGTTTTGTGATGAAAAGTTGTACTTGAGAGCAAAAAACGCTGGTTTTAGTAAGTCCAACACGGCTCTGCTTGTTTACAACTCCATTTCACCCAGTGCCAGCCTACAGTAGCTGCGCCGGAACAACAGACAACCCTGGCAACCCGCACTTCCGGCCGCTAATTGGATGGTACAATGTACACAGAACGTCATTGTCGAACCCATCAAAAAATTTTAAAAATATTAATTCAGACTAAATATTTTTTTTTATGGAAAAGCAATACTTTCATTCTGTACCCCTCAAAACGCCCCGTGGCTGTATTATTTTTTTTTTAAAAATAGCTTTTAATAAATATTCTACATATTCAACCTTTAATATTCAAAAAACAACATTTCTCAATAAGTTTGGGCTGTTATGGCTAACTGTAACTGTTCCAGTTGCAAAATAATTGTTGTATTTATAGTTAAATATCTTAGTTATTAGTTAACAGTTATCAAAGTTTACTCTACATGTAAATGCTAAAGGCTAACTCCTGAATGCTAGAAATGCTAATGTTAGCCTATTTTCTGTAGAGCTGTGTTGCTGTCGTGGCTAAACATGCTAAACCCAGGCGGGGAGTTCTGGTCCTCTGAAATGAAGCCAATGCGGAAGTAACTTAGAGCTGCATTCTATCAAAAGGCCACCAGGGGGAGACCGTCTCTATACAAGTCAATGGAGAATTCACCAACTTCTCACTTGATTTCTAACCTCAGTAAACGTTTTCAAAATGTGTTTATGGTCTCAATCGCTAGTTTAAAGTCTTCTTCAATGCAGTATGATGTTCATTTGGGACATTTTGGCCTCCCTGATTTTATATGTGACGATAAAGCAGGGTATGCATTAGCATACATGAGCTGCAGTCCACAAACCAATGGGTGACGTCACGGATGTTACGTCCATTTCTTTTATACAGACTATGACTAAAAACTAAACATTGTACAGTTTTTGTTGTGTTGCCTGAAGCTTTTTTTTGACATTTTAAAGACTATATAATTGACCAAGTTCAAAATATAACCAATAAAAATCCTAATATCTACTTTTTTTGTGTTTCACAGATCAGTATGCTGTGAACCAAACCCAATTCCTCTTCGGAGCCAAAAAGGCTTTTGGTGTTCGGTAATGTATCAGTCAGAATTGATGCACTGTTTCAAATCCAGAAATCAATACTTTACTGACTCCAGAGCTGCTGCTACTCTTTGTGGATCATCTCTCTCTCTCTCTCTCTCTCTCTCTCTCTCTCTCTCTCTCTCTCTCTCTCCCTCTCCCTCTCCCTCTCTCTCTCTCTCTCTCTCTCTCTCCCTCTCCCTCTCCCTCTCCCTCTCTCTCTCTCTCTCTGCAGACACAGGGTTTCCCCGCAGAGATCAATGAAAGCACCACGATGCATTAAAGGTGCATTAAGAAAGACTTTCACTATTCTGACGTCAGCCGCTCATGCAGTATCAGGCGGAGGGTTGATAGTTATCGATCAGCGACTGTCACTCAGCGATTGCTTTCAAACCTCACTCTCACTCTCACTCTCACTCCCACTCTCACTCTCACTCTCACTCCCACTCTCACTCTCACTCTGGACCAAACCTGGAGACAAATCTTCCATCCAGACCAAAAGGCCTTTTAACCCTCCTGTCGTCCTCCCGGGTCAAATTGACCCCATCTCTTTTGACTGTTTCTTCCTTCACTCCTTCCTCTTTAATTTTTCCCTCTTTCTTTGCTCCCTCCTCCTTCCATACTTCCTTCCTCACTTCCTTCCTTTACTCCTTTCCTCCTCTACTTACTTCCTTCCTCTTTTCCTCCCTTCTTACTCCTTTCCTTCTTCCCTTCCTTCTTCTTCACTTCCTTCCTCCTTTCCTTCCTTCCTTCCTCCCTTCCTTCTTCTTCCCTTCCGTCCTTCCTCCTTTCCTTCTCTACTTACATCCTTCCTCTTTTCCTCCCTTCTTACTCCTTTCCTTCCTCCCTTCCTTCTTCTTCACTTCCTTCTTCTTCCCTTCCTTCCTTCCTCCTTTCCTTCCTCCCTCCCTTCTTCTTCCCTTCCTTCCTTCCTTCCTTCCTTCCTTCCTGCTTTCCTCCTTTCCTTCCTCCCTTCCTTCTTCTTCTCGTCCTTCCTTCCTTCTTTCCTTCCTCCCTTCCTTCTCCTTCACTTCCTTCCCTCCCTCCTTCCTCCTTTCCTTCCTTCCTCATTTCTTGACCTGAGGACAAGGAAAGAAGGAAGGAAGGAAGGAAAGGAGTAAGGAGGGAGGGAAGAAAGAAGGGAAAAAGGAACAGTCAAAAGAGATGACGACATGAAGGTTAATGAAACTGAATAAATAAGAATCTGGAAACCAATTGGAGCCGAACGTGCAGCTTCTCTAGATGTTTTCTGTTTGAACTCTACGAGCTAAAATATGATCTTATTTAAATCTAAGCTGGAAGGATCGCTCTTAAACCATGTGCAGATGTTCTTGTTCCTCAAGGCCGTGAACCCTGCTGACCTCAGTGATTGGCTTGAGGTTGGGTTTTTTTAGTTTTTTAGTGAAATATCTTCAACAACTCTTCGGATGGATTGAAATTTGGTACAGATATCGAAGGTGCTCAGAGGATGATTACTAGTGACGTTGGTGATACTTTTACTTCTCCTTTAAGTGACTCTCCTTACTTTTTATCTGGCGCCATCATGTGGTCATTTTTTACATCTGAATGAATGAATTATCTTCATTAAATTATACAATATATTTTGTTCTTTATATTTAATTAGGGTCCCCGTTATCTACAGTTAATACAAGCAGCACTTTAATGTTGTACATGTTGAGCTGCAGCCAATTTTAATTACTTTTATTTTGAAAAAGTGAAATCCTGATTTATATCATTCTGTACTGATATGATATCTTTCCTTCTACAGTTTGATGGATGGAAGGAAAGAAGGAAGGAAGGAAGGAAAAGAAGACAGGCAGGAAAGATGGAAGGAAAGAAAAAAGGAAGGAAGGATGGATGGAAGGAAAGAAGGAAGGAAGGAAAAGAAGACAAGGAGGAAAACTGGAGGAAGGAAGGAAGGAAGGATGGATGGAAGGAAAGAAGGAAGGAAGGAAGGAAAAGAAGACAAGGAGGAAAGATGAAGGAAAGAATGAAGGAACAATACAAGCAGGAACGATGGAAGGAAGGAGGGAAGGAAGGAAAGAGGGAAGAAAAAGGAAAGAAGGAAGGAGGGAAGAAGGACAGATGGAACAAAGGAAGGAAAGAATACAGGCAGGAAAGATGGAAAGAAGAAGGAAAGAAAATAAGGAAGGAATGACAGTGGGCCGGATTGGACCCCTTGTTAACGCCTCTGCTTTAGAAAAATAAAAAGTCGGAACTTTATTGTGAAAGGCTGCCTGTCGTCACATGACCGGACGTAACACACACGTGGTTCCTGTTGCAAACACGCTGCCTCCTGAAACACCAACAAGAAACCTGCTAAAGCTTCTACATCTGCTAAAACAGATTAAAAAAACATAAAACATGCCGAAAGCAAAGAAGTCAGGGAAGAGAAAGAAGTTCGACTATAATCAGGACCGGAAGAAGATGAAGAAACAATACATCAAGAAATGTAACCCGAGAATAGAGAAGTAAGTACAAGATATGATAGCATGGGAGCTAACGAGAGCTAATAGTACTGCAGTATTATGAGTGATGTAGTTAAAGTACTACTGTAAAAGTACTGTAGTATTTTAGTGATGTAGTGTGCAGTATTACAGGAAAAGTACTGCAGTATTATGAGTGATGTAGTATGCAGTATTACAGTAAAAGTACTGTAGTATTATGAGTGATGTGGTATGCAGTATTACAGTAAAAGTACTGCAGTATTATGAGTGATGTAGTATGCAGTATTACAGTAAAAGTACTACAGTATTATGAGTGATGTAGTATGCAGTATTACAGTAAAAGTACTGTAGTATTATGAGTGATGTAGTATGCAGTATTACAGTAAAAGTACTGCAGTATTATAGTGATGTAGTATGCAGTATTACAGTAAAAGTACTGCAGTATTATGAGTGATGTAGTATGCAGTATTACAGTAAAAGTACTGCAGTATTATAGTGATGTAGTATGCAGTATTACAGTAAAAGTACTGCAGTATTATAGTGATGTAGTATGCAGTATTACAGTAAAAGTACTGCAGTATTATAGTGATGTAGTATGCAGTATTACAGTAAAAGTACTGCAGTATTATGAGTGATGTAGTATGCAGTATTACAGTAAAAGTACTACAGTATTATGAGTGATGTAGTATGCAGTATTACAGTAAAAGTACTGCAGTATTATAGTAAAAGTAGTGATGTTAGCTAGTTTATGCTACTTTATATACAGTTAGCTAGTTTATACTACTTTATATACAGTTAGCTAGTTTATACTACTTTATATACAGTTAGCTAGTTTATACTACTTTATATACAGTTAGCTAGTTTATACTACTTTATATACAGTTAGCTAGTTTACACTACTTTATATACAGTTAGCTAGTTTATACTACTTTATATACAGTTAGCTAGTTTATACTACTTTATATACAGTTAGCTAGTTTACATTACTTTATATACAGTTAGCTAGTTTACACTACTTTATATACAGTTAGCTAGTTTACATTACTTTATATACAGTTAGCTAGTTTACACTACTTTATATACAGTTAGCTAGTTTATACTACTTTATATACAGTTAGCTAGTTTATACTACTTTATATACAGTTAGCTAGTTTACACTACTTTATATACAGTTAGCTAGTTTAGTCCAGTGGTTCCCAACCTAGGGGTGGGGCCCCTCCAAAGGGTCAGCAGATAAATGTTGAGGGCTGCTGAGATGATTAATGGGAGAGGAAAGAAGAAAAAGTTTAAATGGGATTATTCCTAACAGATTAATGTCGACATTTTTAATTTGGTCATGTATTTGACACTGAAATCATTTTTGACTTTTCATTAGAGCTTCAGATTTGTTCTGACCTGCTGCTGCAGAAACTCGGCTGTGTGTTCGTGTCTCTAACTGGTTTCTAACTGGTTTTTCGTCTCACAGTTCACAGATCCGAAATGCTTGGGACGACAAGAAGTCAACAGCCAGGAACTTGCAGGCGATGGGTCTGGCTTTTGATCCGAACCGCGCTCTGCCAATTATAAAGCCAAGAGTAAGTAACTGCTGAAGGTTTGAGTCTGATTTAAACTAGTTTAATTTAGCAGACTCTGTTTAACAAGAAAAGTCAATTTTGAGATATTTGTTAATACCCAGCTCTAGAATAACTACTAATATATAACTAAGGTTGATATTTATCTTCTAAATATAGTATTTTACTTTTCTGGCCTTTTCTAAAAAACATCAGAACAAGTTACAACGAGCAGCAGTTCATCATTAAATCACTATATATATATCATATTTACCTCAGCTCTCATTAACAGAGCTCCTAATTATTCTTTACACTCAACAATAATAAATTAAAACCCTACATTGTTAAGAAGAACTTTATTTTAACTTTCATTTAAAAACAACCTGCTTCAGCCTCCAGACTGTGATTAACAAGAGGAGAGGAGGAGACTGCTTTCTATTTTAATTTAAAGTCATAATTTTATCCAACAAGTCAGGATTTAAAAATATATATATATATATGTTGTAGTTTTTCCTTTGAGTCAGCAGGGGGCGACATAGTGTTGAGAAACCAGCAGCGAAGTATCAACCTGAAGGAAATAAGAGATTAAACTGCTGCAGGAGGTTTCTGGATATAAGAGAAATAAAATAGTTATGACTCTGATGTCTCTGTCATGGGTTCTGCTGCAGTGGAAAAGATTCATACTCATTTAGAAACTCAGAAAATGTCTAAAATCCAATAGTCAGTAATAAGTAACTCAAAACAATTAATGATGATAAAAAGTATATTCACACATAATACTGCAGTACTTTTACTGTAATACTGCATACTACACCACTATAATACTGCAGTACTTTTACTGTAATACTGCATACTACATCACTATAATACTGCAGTACTTTTACTGTAATACTGCGTACTACATCACTATAATACTGCAGTACTTTTACTGTAATACTGCATACTACATCACTCATAATACTACAGTACTTTTACTGTAATACTGCATACTACACCACTATAATACTGCAGTGCTTTTACTGTAATACTGCATACTACATCACTCATAATACTGCAGTACTTTTACTGTAATACTGCATACTACATCACGCATAATACTGCAGTACTTTTACTGTAATACCGCATACTACATCACTCATAATACTGCAGTACTTTTACTGTAATACTGCAGTACTTTTACTGTAATACTGCATACTACAT
Organism: Scomber colias; assembly: GCA_021039105.1. Classification (NCBI taxonomy): domain Eukaryota; kingdom Metazoa; phylum Chordata; class Actinopteri; order Scombriformes; family Scombridae; genus Scomber; species Scomber colias. Next base: position 66,131 of record JAJDFG010000816.1, read on the forward strand.
CACTCATAATACTGCAGTACTTTTACTGTAGTACTGCATACTACATCACTATAATACTGCAGTACTTTTACTGTAATACTGCATACTACATCACTCATAATACTGCAGTACTTTTACTGTAATACTGCATACTACATCACTCATAATACTGCAGTACTTTTACTGTAATACTGCATACTACATCACTCATAATACTGCAGTACTTTTACTGTAATACTGCATACTACATCACTCATAATACTGCAGTACTTTTACTGTAATACTGCAGTACTTTTACTGTAATACTGCATACTACATCACGCATAATACTGCAGTACTTTTACTGTAATACCGCATACTACATCACTCATAATACTGCAGTACTTTTACTGTAATACTGCAGTACTTTTACTGTAATACTGCATACTACATCACTCATAATACTGCAGTACTTTTACTGTAGTACTGCATACTACATCACTATAATACTGCAGTACTTTTACTGTAATACTGCATACTACATCACTATAATACTGCAGTACTTTTACTATAATACTGCATACTACATCACTCATAATACTGCAGTACTTTTACTGTAATACTGCATACTACATCACTATAATACTGCAGTACTTTTACTGTAATACTGCATACTACATCACTATAATACTGCAGTACTTTTACTGTAATACTGCATACTACATCACGCATAATACTGCAGTACTTTTACTGTAATACCGCATACTACATCACTCATAATACTGCAGTACTTTTACTGTAATACTGCAGTACTTTTACTGTAATACTGCATACTACATCACTCATAATACTGCAGTACTTTTACTGTAGTACTGCATACTACATCACTATAATACTGCAGTACTTTTACTGTAATACTGCATACTACATCACTCATAATACTGCAGTACTTTTACTGTAATACTGCATACTACATCACTCATAATACTGCAGTACTTTTACTGTAATACTGCATACTACATCACTCATAATACTGCAGTACTTTTACTGTAATACTGCAGTACTTTTACTGTAATACTGCATACTACATCACGCATAATACTGCAGTACTTTTACTGTAATACCGCATACTACATCACTCATAATACTGCAGTACTTTTACTGTAATACTGCAGTACTTTTACTGTAATACTGCATACTACATCACTCATAATACTGCAGTACTTTTACTGTAGTACTGCATACTACATCACTATAATACTGCAGTACTTTTACTGTAATACTGCATACTACATCACTATAATACTGCAGTACTTTTACTATAATACTGCATACTACATCACTCATAATACTGCAGTACTTTTACTGTAATACCGCATACTACATCACTCATAATACTGCAGTACTTTTACTGTAATACTGCAGTACTTTTACTGTAATACTGCATACTACATCACTCATAATACTGCAGTACTTTTACTGTAGTACTGCATACTACATCACTATAATACTGCAGTACTTTTACTGTAATACTGCATACTACATCACTCATAATACTGCAGTACTTTTACTGTAATACTGCATACTACATCACTCATAATACTGCAGTACTTTTACTGTAATACTGCATACTACATCACTCATAATACTGCAGTACTTTTACTGTAATACTGCAGTACTTTTACTGTAATACTGCATACTACATCACGCATAATACTGCAGTACTTTTACTGTAATACCGCATACTACATCACTCATAATACTGCAGTACTTTTACTGTAATACTGCAGTACTTTTACTGTAATACTGCATACTACATCACTCATAATACTGCAGTACTTTTACTGTAGTACTGCATACTACATCACTATAATACTGCAGTACTTTTACTGTAATACTGCATACTACATCACTATAATACTGCAGTACTTTTACTATAATACTGCATACTACATCACTCATAATACTGCAGTACTTTTACTGTAATACTGCATACTACATCACTATAATACTGCAGTACTTTTACTGTAATACTGCATACTACATCACTATAATACTGCAGTACTTTTACTGTAATACTGCATACTACATCACCCATAATACTGCAGTACTTTTACTATAATACTGCATACTACATCACTATAATACTGCAGTACTTTTACTGATATAGATATTTTTATTCGCTCTCTTTATTATTTCTGTTCTTCTGTCACAGTTTCTCCCCGACCCCCCCCCCCCCCTCTCTCTTCCCCCCGAGGTTAATCAAACTTGACCTCATCAGGCTGCCGTTTGTTTCCAGACAGACTTTCATTTTGTTAACTTGTGACAGCGTGTGACCCATAAATTATTTATTTATTATTTTTATCTCCTCCGGGCTCATAAATCGAAAGCTCTGTTGTCTCTTGGATGGATGTCACAAGTCGGGAAAACCCCGACGCGATGGAAAGAAACATGTTTATGATCTTTGCTGTTGTTCCTGAGGAACTGAGGACTAAGGAAGGAAGGAAGGAATGAGGAAGTAAAGGAGTAAGGATGGAGGGAGGAAAAGAGGAAGGAAGTAAGGAGAGGAGGAAGGAAGGGAGGGAGGAAGGAAGGAAGGAATGAGGAAGTAAAGGAAGGGAGGGAGGAAGGAAGGAAGGAATGAGGAAGTAAAGGAGTAAGGAGGGAGGGAGGAAGGAAGGAAGGAATGAGGAAGTAAAGGAAGGGAGGGAGGAAGGAAGGAAGGAATGAGCAAGTAAAAAAGTAAGGAGGGAGGGAGGAAAAGAGGAAGGAAGTAAGGAGAGAAGGAAGGAGGGAGGAAGGAGAGAGAGAAGGAAGGAATGAGCAAGTAAAAGAGTAAGGAGAGAAGGAAGGGAGGAAGGAAGGAAAGAAGGAAGGGAGGAGGGGGGAGGGAGGAAAAGAGGAAGGAAGAAGGCGACTGATGATCTGATGGAAAGAAACATGTTTATGATCTTTGCTGCTTCGGATAATCAGTTCAAGTCCAACGTATTTAAAACTCTGCGGTCGTAACATCGAATATCAATAAAACTGTATGAAAGTAGCGTAGGCTGAAATTAAATGTTCACGCATCCTTCTACTTAATAAATGAACCTATTTTTTAATATATGTGTCCTCGGGGGAAGGACGAGGTTGATCACAAGGCTGATACACAAAGATTCAACAGAGAGCAGAGTCAAAGTTTTTAATCATTTTTATTCCGAGAAAAACGGCGCTAGCTAACGGAAATGATTCGAGCTCACGTCAGCGGTAGCACGCTATGACTAAAATGTTTATTTGAATTATTGTAAATTGTTTTTATTCTGTTATAATTCATCTAAGAATAACTGTACTTATTGTATTTGGACTATAATATATAAACATAATTAGCCTATTATGTCATAAAGACGTATAAATCTCAGGCGGGGAGTTCTGGTCCTCTGAAATGAGGCCAACGAGGAAGTAACTTAGAGCTGCATTCTATCAAAAGGCCACCAGGGGGCGACCGTCTCTATACAAGTCAATGGAGAATTCACCAACTTCTCACTTGATTTCTAACCTCAGTAAACGTTTTCAAAATGTGTTTATGGTCTCAATCGCTAGTTTAAAGCCTTCTTCAATGCAGTATGATGTTCATTTGGGACATTTTGGCCTCCCTGATTTTATATGTGACGATAAAGCAGGGTATGCATTAGGGCGTGGCTACGTCCTGATTGACAGGTTGATTGACCAATGTCCTCGAGATCCAGCCCTCGCAGCCATAGCAACCTCCCTGAACACGTGGACTAGCATCAGTTTTTTATGATGATGATCTTGTTTATAATGTGTTTTTTCTTCTTGCAGCTCCTCGGTGGTGTCCACCCGACCACAGCTCCTGTCGGCATCGTGACCAAACCTTATGTCCTCAACCGTAAGTTTATTTTAAAATTTAGAACA
>JAJDFG010000817.1:0-74987 GCA_021039105.1 Scomber colias
TATGGGATAAATGTCTATAAGTCCAACCATACGGATGCTAAATATATGTAAAATACACAGTTTCAGACAAATTAATTCTACCATTCGCCTCATTTGTTTTATTTTTCTGCCATCACTTATCTTCTCAGTGCAAATGTCACTTATTGATGGTTAATAGCTTTCTTTGTAGAATATGCATCCCTATATTTGCTGCATATCTGTGTCTAATTGTGTGTATTTCGATATAACTCCATGCAGCTCGTGCGTCTTCTATGCAATATCTGCAAATCTAGATTGTGTATTCACTTATTCTATTTTTAATTCTTTGAAATCAATATTTCTTTTTATATTTAGTAAATAAATCATGACGTGGGCTTATTTGGAGCACACATAGGCTTAATTAGTGCTGTGACACCGCCAAGACTTTTTACTTTATTCATCAAATATCTTTATTTTATATTCCAAAATCTACATGAACTAATGAATGACTTTCTTTGTAGAATATGCATCCCTATATTTGCTGCATATCTGTGCCTAATTGTGTGTATTTCGATATTGTTGCTCGTGCTTTTTTCTATGCAATATCTGCAAAATCCAGATTGGGTGGTCACTTATTCTATTTTAAAATATTGGCTTAAGAAAACCCTTCTTATGTAAAATGGTGACAACTTTTTGCATATGCATCCTATATTTGCTGCATATTTGTGCTTAATTGTGTGTGTTTTGTGTATTTTGATATGAGTCCACATTGCTATCAACATCACATCATTTCTTGTGCTTGTTTCTACGTGATACTTGCAAATCTAGATTGTGTTTTCACTTTATGAAACCTTTTTTTTTTAATTTAATGATGACAATATGCCCACACACACACACACACACATTGTTAATCTCCAATGAAAATGCATGAAGTTGACCCTGCTAGTCTGCTAATAAACGTTAGCCCCGCTAGCCGGCTAATAAACGTTAACTCCGCTAGCCGGCTAATAAACGTTAGCCCCGCTAGCCGGCTAATAAACGTTAGCTCCGCTAGCCGGCTAATAAACGTTAGCCCCGCTAGCCGGCTAATAAGCGGTAACCCCGCTAGTCGGCTAATAAACGTTAGCCCTGCTAGCCGGCTAATAAACATTAGTGAAACCCTTTTTTTAATTTAATGATGACAATATGACAACACACACACACACACACACACACACACATTCTTTTCTCCAATGAAAATGCATGAAGTTGGCACCTATGATTCATACTCACCTCACAAATCTGTCGGTGAGGTTCTTCACAAACGAGTAAATCTCGACCCAGTCAGCATTGACACTTCCAGACCTGAAACAAGATAACAACAGTCAGTCAGCTCGTAAGCTCGTCAGCGGGCAGCAGATTGTTCACTGTGGAGTAAAAATACTGTAGAGTATTTTGCTGCTTTTGTACCACAACCACAGTTGGACATTAACGCCAGCCACATGCTGGATAATTGTGCTGATAAGTCTGTCTACTACAAGCAGCCACTTCAGCTGTTAGAGCCGTCGCCTGTTCACACACGCTCTGCAATTCAGACTAATCTAGTTGGCTGGCGGAGATATAATAGTACAGATAACATTTATTTCTCAGCATATGAGTAGAAAAAAAGTGGTACAACAGTAATTAAGTCTTATGAACAGGAAGTTGTTAGGCGGAGGTGGAGGGACTTGTACTTAAGTGCAATTTTGAGTCCAGTCACACATTCAATGTCCCAAACAGCTTATAGGTCAGTGATGTTTTTTGTGTCCATGTGGTTTAGTAAAAAAAAACTATTTAAAGTGAAAATAAACGTATGAATAACTTGCACACATTCTTTTTTTGTGGACCCAGCATCACATTTCTGCTTTTAATCCATTTAGAGAGAATATATTAGAGGATTATGGTAAAAATGGTAAAAAGGAGGAAGGAAGGGAGGAAGAAGGAAGGAAAGGAGGAAAGGAGGGAGGAAGAAGGAAGGAAAGGAGGAAAGGAGGGAGGAAGGGAGGATGGAAGGGAGGAAGAAAGGAAGGAAAGGAGGGAGGAAAGGAAGGGAGGAAGGAAAGGAAGGAAGGACGGAGGAAAGAAGGAAGGAAGGTGGGAGTAAGAAGGAAGGAAAGGAGGGAGGAAGGAAGGAAAGAAGGAAGGAAGGAGGAAGGAAATGAGGAAGGGAGGAAGGAAAGGAACAATGGAGGAAAGAAGGGAGGGAAGAAACAAGGAAGGAGGAAGGGAGAAAAGAAGGAAAGAAGGACAGAGGAAAGAAGGAAGGGAGGAGGGAAGGAAAGACAGAACAGTTGGGGTCAATTTGACCCGGGAGGACGACACGAAGGTTAAAAGCAGGACTCAAACTTGCAATAGAATATTATTATTACCTTTAAGGGTATTTCTACTTGAATAAAAGCCCCCTTTCCTTGTCTCCTTACAGTCTTTGTCTCATTAAAACTAATTAAGACTCAAATAATTGTTCAAAACGACGCATAAATTTCCCGTCGTGATCAAGGACAAGCCAATGTTAGCCGGGTGTCAACCTGTAGCCCTTGGCCCCGCTCACCCCTCCATAAGTCAATCTGACCACAATGAACACAGTGAGTAAAAAAATGCCCTTGATGTAACGACAAAGGGGGTAATTAAACCAATAATTACAATTCAATGTACAGTATGTGCGCCGAACATAAAACAGAAGAGTTTGACCATTAGGAGGCTCATCTTTCATGCCACCTCGCTCTCCTCCCCGCTGCCCAAAGACAAGGTCACACAGAGCAGACGGATGGATGAGACAATGGCGGAGGGGTAAAAATGGAAAGTTCGGCTGCACTGTGATAATATTGGAAGGTAATTAGCAAAGGGGGGTTAATTGTGGCTGATGTGTCAATGGGGGTAACTAGCTCGTTTGTTTAACTGCTGTGGAAACATCAGTGAGGATTTGATGGTGTTAATGAGGAGTGTCTGCTCAATAGGATTCAAATCTCTCTTTTATAATCTGTAATCTGCATTTTTCATAACTTCTTATCAACAGTTGAAATAATTATTAATCAATAAATAGAGAGATTACAGTCCGAGGCCCCATCTTCTCAATTTAAGGATCTTTTCTTTGTCTTTTTTTATTAGAAAACTGAACATCTTCTCAATTTAACCCTCCTGTTGTCCTCAGGCCAAGGAAGGTTGGGAGGGAGGAAGAAGGAAGGAAGGAAGGAAGAAGAAAGGAAAGGAGGTAGGAAGGAAAGGAGGGAGGAAGGAAAAGAGGGAGGAAGGAAGGAAGGAAGGAAGAAGAGAGGAAAGGAGGGAGGAAGGAAAAGAGGGAAGAAGGGAGGAAGGAAGGAAGGAAGGAAAGGAGGGAGGAAGGAGGGAAAGAGGGAAGAAAGGAAAGAAGGAAGGAAGGAAGGAAGGAAGGAAGGAAGGAAGGAAAGGAAAGGAAGGAAAGGAGGGGAGAAGGAGGAAGGAAGGAGGACGAAGGAAGGAAGAAGGAAGGGAGGAAAGAAGGAACAGTCAAAACAGACGGGGTCAATTTGACCCGGTGAGGGACGACACAAAGGTTAAGGATCTATTTTTTGTCTTTTTTTTTAATTATAAAACTTCGTTGAGTTGTGGACTGACAAAACAAACTATTTTAAGATGTCACCTGAGGCTCTAATAAGTTGTGATCGCCACTTTTTCGAAACCATTAATTAATTGAAAGTGATGAGAGGATTAAAAAATTGTTAGTCATATCCCTATTATCATACTACTGGAATAACAACCTCTTCCCTTTCTCTTCCAGCATATTCCCATAATGCTTGAATAATATTAGAGTGGGAAAACCACTAATAGGAACATTGGTGGTTCCTCCTCACTCCCCATGTTGAAGTGTTCTTGGGCAAGATACTGAACCCAAAATTGCTCCATCGATGTAATTGTGAAACACTGCAGGATGCTTTGGACAGGAAGCTTGCACAGCATCCTCTGCCATCAGCGTAAGAGTGTGTGTGAATGTGTGAATAAGACTAGAAAGGCGCTATGTAAATGTAAATGCAGATGTTCCAGATGTTGATTCCAAATCCACCAGCTACTACAGCGGCTCAATTATGCAATATTGAAGTAAATCTGTCATTATGGATTTTAATATAATCTAAAGTTTGGTTGCCATCATTTTGAGATACTTCTTTCCTTTTTTCACATTTTGCCTTCAAATATGTTTCCTAAAGCATAAATTAGAGATCCTTGCATTATGACACATGACCAGATGAAACTTTGCTCTGTTCTTTTGAAAGATTAATGCTCAAATGTTCATTTTTATGAGCCTTTTAAACATTGTCAACTACTGTTTCCAAGGTATAGAATAAACTCAATCTCAATTTTTAAACCAATATGGACAAAAAGTCTTTGACCTTCTTGTCGTCCTCCCGGGTCAAATTAACCCCAACTGTTCCTTCTTTCCTTCCTCCTTCCCTGCTTTCCTTCCTCTCTTCCTTCTTTCTTCCTTTCTCCTTCCTCCTTCCTTGTTTCTTCCCGTCCCTTCGTTCCTCTGTCCTTCCTTTCCTTCCTTTCCTTCCTTCCTTCCTTCCATCCTTCCTCCCTTCTCCCTTCCTCCATCCTTCCTTCCTTTCCTTCCTCCCTTACTTCTTTCCTTTCCTCCCTCCTTTCCTTCCTTTCTTCCTCCCCTTCCATCCATCCATCCTTCCTTCCTCCCTCCTTTCCTTCTTTCCTCCCTCCCTTGACTCGAGGACAACAGAAGGATTAAAGAGCTTTAAAAAACGGAAGAACATATAAGACGACAACTAGGAATAAAATATAAAGCTCCTGAAGAGCTACCAAGCAGTCTAAGTAGTACTAACAGTCTCCAGAGTCAAGACTGAGCTTTCAATCTCAACACAGTATTTTAGTTTGTCAGTGTTCCTTTCTACTAATTCCCATCTGGTTGTTTTGTACAACTACATTTCTCAAGTGAAAATCCAGGATATCTACTTTATCCAAATTGGCCTTGATCTCTGTTATGATATAAAATAAGAGATATACCACAAAAGAAGATTTTATCATCACCACCCACCCTCATCAGAGGACGTTTTCCTTGGAAAGAACAGAAACAGAAAAGCTTTTATGAGCTGGCCTCATTTGGTGTCAGAACACGAAACTGAATATTTTCTTTGTCCACAATCATTGTTAGGTTACTGCGGCCAAGGATCGAGAGCCACGAAAGTGCTGATGTTAGCTGGTCCTTGGTCTCTTATCGGTGTAATCAGGAAATTCAACAGTAGAGCCACTTATCAGCGGAGAGAAAGTAAACTTCTGGCAAGAGATGTCTAACACTCTGGACACTCTTCCAAACTGGTGACGGAGAAATCAGCACAGATTTGATGTTTACATTTAGCATAACCCTTTGTATCACATGCACGTGGAAATTAAACAGATGCCCCCAAAATCACAAATGTAAAACTGCAGACAAGACTCAAATCTATTGCATGTACTTGGTAGAAAACTTGTACCAACAATCTCTGTCATCATCCGGTAATTTTGCAATTTAGATAAGGGTGGAGTCCGTGAAAGCAGGTCAGAGGAGGCAGTGTTCCCTCAGTGATGGACTGCTTCCAAACTGGAGGAGGACAGGATTAAAAACAGTTGCTGTCAAAGATGTAAACTCTGTGTAAGGACTTTTTGCATGACGCTAGCTGCAGCAATGCAAGGTTTTGCTGAGCTGACTGAATGTGGCTTTGCAGTATATTTGAAGCTCTCTGTGAAGTGCTCTGAAAGACCCAGGAAGTGGTGTGCATTGCCAAATAGTGATGCAACTCTTTCTTTCTAAGCTTGCATGATTCACCCACAACATTCAATGACTGCTCTGTGACCTTAAAAGATGTTGTTTTCTGGTGATATTCTAGGTGAAAATGGAGATATGATGAGGTATCACATGATCGTGGTAACGCTGAGGATTGAAACCTAAAATGCAACATTTTAGACTTTCAAATTTACAAGGATTTTATTTGTAAGCTTTAAGAAATCTGCATTGTCAAGACAGAAAAGGCCTTTTTTTATGCTTGGTTAAGCTTAGGTGAAATAGACCACTGCTTTGAAGTTAGGGTTAGGCCTGTGTGCTTCCATGAGGTTTGCATGAGGTTTCTTAGACTATACTCTTCCTCATTTGTAGCTGACCACCAAACAAACAGGAAGAGGCCTCAGTAAACTGTCACTTCTAGACCAGAACAAAGAAGTTTCAACATGGGTTATAAAGCATATTTTAATAGCAGGACTACATCACAACCGGCCACCTCCAGTCATCGCTATAAATACAACCTAGTCAGCTTCCTTTCTTGTATTCTGCACACCTCCGCTCTTTCATATAGGGGGGTCAATGCTGCCCAGGTGCTACGCCGGACTTCCTGTTGGCAATGGAAGAACTATAATGCTCATCAATAGTTTTTCTTAATAAATCATTGACGTACATCATGTTGTTGCTGTGGAAACCAGTATCAGATAGTTTGAACTTTCCAGCTACAGCATAAAAAGACATAAGTGTAGTGTAAGATTTATTTTAATGTGATTAGTATTGTGATTTCTAAGCTGGTGCTGTTTTCAGTTCATTTGAACTTCATGAGACTTTTAGTGAGTTTGGTAATGCATCCTCAAGAACAATGTTTGTGCTTTTATTTCTGCCAAAGTTGCTGAAATTGCACACACTGATCTGAAAGGTCTTCACTGCCAGACTTCAGAGAGTTTCACATCTCTGCACTGATGATTTTGATAGTGAACTGGAATAAATGAAGCTCATGATTGTGTAGGAGCACTATGCAAATACACTCACTTTTATTGTTTTTTACTCCATGCCGTGCTTAATTTACTGGCAACTCCTCTTGGTTGCATTTTGTACTACTTACAGTTTTATGCAAGTTTGTTGTTTGTTGTTTGACTGATAAAATCAAACCTACACTAGCACTGGGAATGATGAGTAGTAAAGTTTGCTGTATGGACCTGGACTAAACAAAGCTGTGTGGTCCTTTAACGAACACAATCACATCTGGAAGGACAGAAAAACAGGAGCTCTGTCTGGCCACCAAGCAGCACCAAAGAAACCAGTGTAGCTATGAGCTGCCTTTCTTATAGGACATCACATTAGCACCATGGCAACCACTGGAGAAGACTTATGGGTAGAGCTGGGCAATTAATCGAAGAATAATCAAAACCAACATTTAGAAACTCTAATCGACTTAATCTTGCTCATGTCAGTTAATCGTGGTGTTCACTGTTGCCATGACAGCAAAGGTTGCATATCTTTTGAGGAATTTGAAAACTTGTCTCCAGTGATGATTTTAACCCAAACCATGATCTTTACATAGTTCTAATCAAGTCAACTAGACATTAACCACAACGTCACACCTTAAAACATCTTTATCTTCACTCCCTAAAGATACTTGTGCCAAAATATCACAAAATATCGTGAAAATACATAATTGTTCATCAAGGGTGGAGATAATCGTTCATTAATCGTAATCGAGGTTAAAAGTTCAATTAATCGTGATTTTGATTTTTGCCATAAATCGCCCAGCACTACTTATCTACTTATGGGGTGACCAAATGTTGAAAGATAAGGTTAAATCACCTCATAGGGCTCTATAGACAGACAAATACAATGTGGCCTCCAGTTTCTACTATTGGGATTACCGCTTTACCTCCTGAGCCATGGTGGCTGCTGCCCAAAGACACATCGATATGTGGACTGGAGGAGCTGAGAATCGAACCACCGACCTCCTGAACCACAGCCGCAATTGGTTCAGCCAACCACTGAGCCACCTGTGGCTATGGTTTCAACCGCTGAGCCTCCTGAGCCACCTGTGGCTGTGGTTCAGACAACAGTTTTACCTTCACATGTCAATGCATCCTTGTGCAAGATACTTGAACCCTGAATTGCTGCACCAACAGTGAATGAATGTGTGTGAATGGGAGAATGTGACATATAGTGTAAAGTGCTTTGAGTGGTCAAAAAGTGCTATATAAGTAGAGTCCATTTATCATTTACAGCTAAAAGAAACTGGTGGACACTCAAACATTACACCTGTATGGACTTGTTGAACCTGTCCCTCCAAAACTGTAAGCACAACAGCAATAGATGAGCCTCCTGAGCCACCTGTGGCTGTGGTTCAGACTTCAGACAACAGTTTTACCTTCACATGTCGAAGATACTTGAACCCTGAATTGCTGCACCAACAGTGAATGAATGTGCATGAATGGTTAGTCTCCAACTGATGAGCAAGTGGGCACCCTGTGTGTGAATGGGAGAATGTGACATGTAGTATAAAAGCACTTTGAGTGGTCAAAAAGACTAAAAAAAGTGCTATACAAGTAGAATCTACTCATCATTTACAGCTAAAAGAAACTGGTGGCCACTAAACATTACACCTGTATGGACTTGTTGAACCTGTCCCTCCAAAACTGTGAGCACAACAGCAATAGATGTTGGGTGATGAGGCCTGACTCACAGTCACAGCGCTGGATGGGATTGAGGTCAGGGAGAGCTGTGTGCAGGCATGCCAAGCTCCTCCAACACCAGTAATAAATTAAAACATGACTCTTTCATGAACCAGAGCAGAACAGGAAAGGGGCCTTCCCCAAAAAAACTGTTGCCATTATTGTCTGAAATGACTGTGAGTGCATCCTGTGCCAGTAAGAGATCATTTCAATAGAAGTATGTGGACACCCAATCCACATGGTTGCCATATGCGAACAAGAGTGTCCACATACTTATGGCCAAATTACAGTAGATGCTGACCCTGCTGTCGTGTCACCAACTTTAATGGCTGCTATTAAAATACAGAATATGTTGCAAAAAAATAAAAATATGGGTGGTGGAAGAGTCAATGACCGTAATTAGGTCACACACCTGCAACACAGCAACCCAACTCCCTCCATATAGGACACTCAGCATTTTATAACTTAACCACATTTGGTGATGTTATCTTATGCGACAAGGAAGTATGAAAGTTTGAAAACACAAGCAGAAAAGTCTCTTTGTGTGTTACTTACTTGTCTAAAACAAAGTAGAGGTCGTATGCTCCAAGACAGGATGCCTCATTAGCCCAACAAGACGAAGCAAAACATCCCAGCAAAATCACAACAATCGCCGCAGAAGTCCACCGACTCCGACTCTTCCCCTGGAAACGTTCATCCTCGGCGGTGAAACAGTGTGGTAACTTATCCAACATTTTTTAAAAGCAATAAAAAAATTTTAAAAAAAAATCAGTGTGGAAAAAAAAAAAAGTAATCACTACCGGAGTCTTTACAAAGACAGAGACAGAGACTGAGAGCGCGTGCAGATTAGGACGTGCACATCCCGCAGAGTGAAGAGTTTACATGACAAAAGTTTCCTCCCAAAACAACTGGATTAAGAGTTGAGACCTGTGTGTGAAATAAAGGGAATCACCGACAACAAACGTCAGCGAGTAAAGTGTTTCTTCATCGTCCTGACTCAGAGTCCACTCACACACGCATCCTCAATAAATCCAAATCCAAACCCTGATGTCAGATCCGACCCTCTTTTCTTCTTGGGTATAAACTGTATCGTTAACCCACTTTCTGCTTGCAAACTTTACTGTGTGCAAACTACAGTCCAGAGGAAAACTTGAGCTGATGCCTTCAATGGCTCCTCGAAGAAGTCGTATTTTTGAGCGTTACAGGCGGGACCGATTTAACATAGGTGTGGATGATTTTCAAAATGAGTCAGATCAGTTTGATGTTTCATTGTTTGACTGTTTTTCAGTTTCATGAATACATTTAGAAAGTCTGCTGCATTTAACAGAAGAATATAGAGGATAAATGTTTATTAAGCAAGCAACTGGTGGGTTTAGGCTGGTGGAAAAGTACAAGCAGAAGTAGGACTTCTCGGTTTCAGGCAAAACTTCTACTGAATTAAAATAAGTAATAACAAATGTACATGAGAATAAAACTAGGCCTACTACTCATTTTGAACAGTGTCAAATTAATGATGCATAATGTGTAAGCAGCATCTTATTGTGAAGGCTAAATCTAACTAATGACTTGTATATAAGTCAAGGTAGTTTAATATACAGCAATACGTCACATTTTATGAGGGTAAAGCTTTTTTTTTTTAATAAAAAAGGAATTATAACTTAATCATAACTGACATCACATAAATCTAGTGGAGTAAGAGTCAAAAATGTTTATATTGCATGCATATTAAGTACCAAAAAGTATTATTTTCCACACATTTATTCCATTTTACTCACACTTAATCATTACTTTAGTGGCTGTTATTTACTGTATTGACTGTTACTTGTACACAGAGCACATGAACACATTGTATACACATGAATGGAAACTTTACACAGATGATAATGACTAAATAAGGGTGACTGTTCAAGGTATGTGAGTAAGACACAAGCTTCAAAAGGGGGGGGGGGGGGGTTGTCAATAGGAGAGAGAGACACTTATAGCAGCAAAGCAAGCACTTCATGACTAATGATACTGTGTTTAGGACATTACAGCATTGCATCTGGTGAGCTCAGACAAACACTTTGCCATTGTACTTCCCCCATCTTTCACCATGCCAAGCTCAGTCCTGCTCTGTCTTAAATACACAGCTTTAAACAAATTAGTAACTCTGCAAAAAAAAAAAATTCAAATTGTTGCATCTTTCTATTTTCCCAACATGTGATATCATTGTTTCCCACAGACCTCAAAGGCCCCATTAGTCTTCAGTCCACTGTGCATGCCTGAGATGCAACCAGCTGTTGCTTGCTGCAGAGTTGGAGGTCCCACTGCATACACACCCAATAACATCTGTGTCACCTTTTTTATACAAGCCCACTTAATCATTGTATTTCAAACATATTTGTATGAGTCCGAGGCGAGGTCGGATATTTGTTGCATTTGTGTTTATATGTCTGACATGACAGAGAGTGTGTAATTCAACAGTAAGGCAAAACCAGTTCCAGGGTTGAGTGGTTGATTCCTAATGCAACCACAAATCTTGAAATGTGTTAAATGGTAGCATGCTTTACTCAATCAATGTATGCAACTATTATTCTAAAAACTATTTTACAATAATTCTGGGTGATAAATTATACATTCAGGGCAAATATTAGCGACTCAAAACCTTGCATAAACAAAAAAAAGTGATATATTTTTACAAATTTGGCCCAAAAAGATTTCGTGTTGCTTTGTTGCAACTAAAACATTTCAAAAACGGGCTCTGATATGTAACAAAAAAGTCAAAAAAGCACATGGTTGGCCTGAAAAAGACATAATTTCCTGTTGTAGAGTTTAACACAGAAAGGCAGCCACTGATATTAAAACATGATTTCCATTACCCAATTCCAAACTATTGTAACTGGTTCAATTTTGGATGACACAAGCTGTAAAGACATGAGAATATGTATCTTCTTCCTTTCTCATAATTTCACAATTTCCCCCAAAATCTTCTCGTGATGATTTAAACGCTTCTTGTTGAAATAGATATCAGCCTTTGTCTGTGCTGCTTCACAAACAGTGTGAACACGTGGCAAATACAGCAGGCATCTATAACTCTTGCACTCTAATACACAGCGAGCAGTGACTTTAAATGAAACAGGAAAAAAAGTGTTGGCAAAAGGAGAACAGGAAGAGATGGCAGATGTGTGAAATCAAAGTGTTTTTTCTGAGGAAGATGTTGTATACAGACAAAATTCCAACGTTATATACTTAAGTGTTCCTCAGAAGCTACTCCCTTCAATTGTTTTTGGTGGGGTGTGACTATGAGGTGTTTTTACAACCCTATTTTGTTTCTTTATCTCACTCAGTTTGTTTCTTCATTCGTCATTTTCTTCTTCTTAGCTTTTGTAATTCACATGTGCAGAGAAGGTGTTCATGAGTACCCAAGAATAACTTTGGCCTGCGGCTACTTCAAATAGCACAAATCATCCACATTAAAACATAATGAAACTATTTAAAAGGGAACAAAAGTATCCTGAATTATGTGGACTCACTTTGATGTTTACTTGAATAAAACAGTCCCATATGGGATAAAAATACAACAAGGTGTCCTGATACATTAAAATAATAGTCAGGGTGAGGAATGTGACAATGACAAATGACAACAGAAGACGTTGGATCCTTTTTCTTCACAGCTATGGCTGGTTTCGGTTTTCTTCTTTGAACAGACACAACGGTACCAAAACTGTCTGACCTCGCTTTGAAGAGACTTTCTGTTCATGTACGGGTAAAATAAATGAGATACGATGTATTCACGCATTTTAGTGGTGTTTTTTTTTTCAGCTTTGGACAGAGCATGGATGGATTATAGTGACTCAAAGCTTGTGCCCATGGGAGCATGTCTATGTTCCCTCAGCCCTATGTTCCCAAGGCCCTATGTTACCTCAGCCCTAAGTTCCCACAGCCCTATGTTTCCACAGCTTTATGTTCCCTCAACCCCATGTTCCCTCAGTCCTATGTTCCCAAGGCCCAAGTTTCTACAGCTATATGTTCCCACAGCCCTATGTTCCCTCAGCCCTATGTTCCCAAGGTGCTATGTTTCTACTGCCCTATGTTCCCACAGCCCTATGTTCCCAAGGCCCTAAGTTTATACAGCCCTATGTTCCCAAGGCCCTATGTTCCCAAGGTGCTATGTTCCCTCAACCCTATGTTACAGTCCTATGTTCCCACAGCTCTATGTTCCCAAGGCCCAAGTTTCTACAGCTCTATGTTCCCACAGCCCTATGTTCCCAAGGCCCTATGTTTATACAGCCCTATGTTCCCAAGGCCCTATGTTCTTAAGGCCCTATGTTCCCTCAGCCCTATGTTTATACAGCCCTATGTTCCCAAGGCCCTATGTTCCCAAGGCCCTATGTTCCAACAGCCCTATGTTCCCTCAGCACTATGTTCCCACGGCTCTATTTTCCCAAGGCCCTATGTTCCCTCAGACCTATGTTCCCTCAACCCTATCTTCCCACAGCCCTGTTACCTCAGTCTTATATACCCTCAGTCCTATGTTCCCTCAGTCTTATATACCCTCAGTCCTATGTTCCCTCTGCCCTATGTTCCCACAGCTCTATGTTCCCTCAGTTTAATAATACAATAAAATGTTTTACCTGTCTTTCAAGCATTTTCATAGATGAAAAAACGGGTAAAGGGGGGGCACGAACATGTTATGTGCATTAGGGAATGACCATACCTGTGCTGTGGGGATGCAGGCCTGAGGGAACATAGGGCCTAATTTGGAGGAAAGTCGTTGAGGGAACATAGGGCTGGGGAAACATAGGGCTGAGGGAACATAGGGCTGAGGGAACATAGGGATGACCCTGTGCCCATTTTTTTGAAAATTGCTCACCTTGTGCCACACACCTTTTCTATCTTCCCAGTGTGCTTCTGCGTTGTGCGGCCCACTGAATATACATCATAGCTTTAATAATATACTTTAATAAAAGTGAAGAGATTGTGATATGTAGCACAAGCAGCTCTGTAAGCGTAAATGTATTCCCACACATGCTCGTTGGCGTCTGCCTGACACTGAACTACTCTCCGGAGACTCAAAATGCGGTCGCTGTTATTTCTCTCTGGAGCCGTTTACAAACTAACTAACATGTTTGTGGTGAGAGAACATGTCAACCAGAGCAGGGAGCGGCTCACTCATTTGTTTTTACAACGGATGTCTACAGCATAGAGCAGGGGTGTCAAACATGCGGCCCGTGGGCCAGAACCGGCCCGCAGGGGAGTCCAATCCAGCCCACTTTCTTTCCTGTCTTCTTCTCCTTCCATCTTTCCATCCACCCTTTGTTCCTTCCTTCTATCTGTCCTTCCTTCCTTATTTCCTTTCTTTCATTTTTCCTTAATGTCTTCTCTCCTCTTCCTTCCATCCTCCGATCCTCCCTGTCTTCCTTCCATCTTTTCATCCTGTCTTCTCTTCCTTCCTTCCATCTGTCTTTCACTATTTCCTTACTTCCATCTGTCCTTCCTCCCATCCTTCATTCCTTCCTTCCTTCCTTTCTTTCATCTTTCCTTACTGTCTTCTCTCCTCTTCCTTCCATCCTTGAATCTTTCCTCCTTCCTTCAATCCTCCCTTTCTTCCTTCCATCTTTTCATCCTGTCTTCTCTTCCTTCCTTCCTTCCTTACTCCTTTCCACCCTCTCTCCTTACTCCTTTCCTTCCTTCCTTACTCCTTTCCTCCCTCTCTCCTTACTCCTTTCTCCTTTCCTCCCTCTCTCCTTCCTTCCTTCCTACCTATTCCTTTCCTTCCTTCCTTCCTTCCTTTCCTTCCTTCCTACCTACTCCTTTCCTTCCTTGACCTGAGGACAACAGGAGGGTTAAATTTGCTTTTATAGGCTCTAAACATTGATAAATATATAATGAGTTGATAGAAAGAGACATAATTTACCTTTTTTGAAGTTGGAGGTGTCCTGTTACCACTTTAACTTTTAAACTATTATATTGAAGTCGATGGGGAAATTACCTTTTGGGCTGCAGGGGATTTTTTTGCATTAAATGCCCCCTGCCCCCCCGTTTAATGCTAAGTTAGTCTTTTTAATGGGGACCTGCCACTCAATCAGCTTTACTTATTTTTAGTGAGTATAGAGACAAAAAAGAAGTCCTTTAATGCATTGAGCATCGTAGATATGATATGTATCAGCCCAAAGAGCGCTGTGAATTTTCCATTTAACACTTAATTAAATTTGCCATTTCATTCAAAGCACATTACAGAGCCACAGATGCCTCCATCTTCACCATGGATGGCTCATTGTGTGGTTTAAATCCCCAAACCTGGCAGACTTAGTGCATTGCTCCACTCATTGATGTACACAGGGAGCTGAAGCCCTAAACCTGGCAGCGCACCATGCAGCTGTATGCCTAAAAACTGGAGCCTTCCTCTCTCCTTTTCGCTGCCATGCTCCACCTACCGAGCTACATGGCACCGTCGAACCCAATGCAATATGAACATGTGGCCAAATAGCAGTCCAAAACCATAAGTCTTCAAGGGAATATCAAGATGGGTGATGCAAATACTCTCACAGTTGTATGCGTTGACTCTAGATGAGTAATTACATTTTGTGTAACTCCTCTGTATCTGATTGCCTTTCCCCTCAAGTTACGATAAACGCTAATTATATCTTTCGTCAGGTAGGACTCTCCAGGACAAGTTGGGACAAGTTTGTGCCTCTTGTTTGCATAAGGTGTGTATGTGTGTGTGTGTGTGTGTGTGTGTGTGTGTGTGTGTGTGTGTGTGTGTGTGTGTGTACAGTCGTTGGCAAAGGATGTGACTCAAGGCTATAAAAATTAGATAAAATCACTGACAGGTGCTCAAAGTGAAAATGCAACAGCTGCTGAGCTTTACCTGGTTTACCTGAGTGTGATTTAACAAATGTTGTTCTAAATACTGGTAGAATTAAAGGGTTTTTAGATATTTATTTCCATTTAAGAAATATATGTAAGCATACTTGTTTTCTGTTCTGATTTGTTTAAGGTATGTTATCTACACCACACCCAGTAAATACAATGGTGATATAGCAGCCAGCTCTAGTGTTGAAATACAAGGAAATCTTGCAGCAAAAAAGAGAAGTTTTGAGTCATACAGCTGCTGCCTGCAATTTCTAAGGAAATCAACATTTAAAAAGAAAAAAAAATCAGTTTAATAGATTACATTTCGAAAGTCTCAGGTCCAAGTCCATGTCTTAAATGTTATGTTTTGAATCCTAACCCTAAACAAGTACTTTTGCAACATTTATCAAATTTAAAGCAACATTTACATGCAAAAGAATGTATTTTGGCATCTTATTCATGTAACTCAAACACACTCATTTCTCATTTTAGAGCTCAATGTTTTTGCTTTCCATTTTTAGTTGAGCACAGCAGTGTCTTTACATCAAAATGCCAAAATCACATTTTATCTTCCTGCTGATCTGCACTGCTAAAGACCTTTCCCTTCTGCTCCGACAATGTGACTGGGGGTTATAGGATTGATTCAAGGGTACAGGGTGCTAGAAAAAAATCATTTAACATTTTTTAAGTCAAAAGGCCAAAGTCCCCAAATTGATGCAAGTCCACACTTGCCTGCTTTGACTGTGGTCTTTGCCTCATTCAGCAGATTCCTAAACAATGCTCCTATAACAACACAGACTGAAGCGCTTCTTTGTCTGATATCTATCTATATCCATGAACATTCATGTACCACTAAAACATTCAATAACCTAAACTTCTTCCCCGGAGTTGTCTGTGCTTTCTGGTCTCACAGGTAATCTGGGCCTGTAGACGTCCAGATGACGGATTCCAGTCTCGGACCTTCTAGCTTCATTGTTGATTTTCATTGTGCTTCTCTCCTCTATCCTTCCTCTCTCTCCTCTCCTTCCTTTCTCTATCCTTCATCTCTCTCCTCTCTACTCCAACCGGTCGAGGCAGATGTTCTCCCACTCTGAGTCTGGTTCTGAGGGTTCTTCCTGTTAAAAGGGAGTTTTTTCTCTCCACTGTGTCTCATGTGGGAATGTTGGGTCTCTTTAAAGTTAAAACCTGAAGGGTTCGGTTTAGAACCTGCTCTATGTGTAAAGAGCCTTGAGATAATTCTGTTGTGATTTGGCGCTATACAAATATAGATTGATTGACTGATAAAACCAAACCGAAAATGGTCTCAAGGGGATTTTTTGCTTTACATTGTGCAACTACAGTAGGCAGGCGCAGTGTTGCAGTAACAGCTGCTGACTTGATAACAAACAATTTAAAAGTATTTGTACATGATCCGAATATCACAGTAAAGAGGAAATGTCTGGATAATGTTGGGTTATCTGGCTGTTTTTAAATATAGACTCCAGACACTGATGTCAGATTTAGATAGAATCAAAAGTCCCCAATGACCATAGTTCCTGCGAACACATGTTTTCTCAGTATTATTTCCTGTATTTAATATTTTTGCTGAGTTTTCTTGCCTTGGTAGAATGGGTAAGTTAGCTTCTCTGTCAAAACAGGAACTAGTAGGTACATTTCTTGCAAGATTGTGTCATGAAAAGGCAAAAATATAAAAAACATTAGCATTAAAACTCACTCTGATATCCGCATCCACCTTTGAATTTGCATTTTATTTACATTATTGATCATTTATCTCTTCTTTCAGCACATTTCACGGGCCTCTTCTTGATTATAAGAACCAATTACTCACGCTACAGCTTCCACTAAAACACGGATTATCCAAAGCAACTAAATCTATTTTTTCTTTCTTTTGTTTTTTGCCCGAGTGTGAAAACTGCGCTGTCACACAACTCCATATCAGCGAGGTAATTACCACTAACACACCTCATCAAATCTGAATAGTCCAGAGAACACCAACACACGAGTATAATTATCTGGCAAATCAAAGTCTAATTAGATTTTAATTAGAATGTTAATTCTTTTGCACGCCATTTGGTTTCAGTATATGCTACCTAACTTGGTGTATCCTGAGCGGGGCTCCATAAAACAAAGAGAACAAAAAAAAGAAAAACAACAAGCATGTATTTCCCATTATGCGGTAAATGTATGAGTGTTATGAGAATCCAGTGGCTTGAGAAAATAGTTGTAGTGCATCAATTTGTCATGGGGGGGCTTTTTAAACCCGGAGAGGAAATCGAAAGTGACAGTTAAAACAACAACGCTAATTTATGGAAGCAGTGAGGTGTTGAAGCTCATCGAGACATAAAGCCATGACAAAATGCACAAAGTGAGGAAACAAACAAATATTTCTAACAGTTAAAGAAAGAAACCTAAAACATTTTCTTACCCTAAAAGGTGATAAATTATTGGGATGTTTTTAACCTTCCTGTTGTCCTCGAGTTAAGGAAGGAAGGAAGGAAGAAGGAAGGAAAGGAGGGAGGAAGGAAGGGAGGAAAGGAAAGGAAAGGAAAGGAGAGGAGAGGAAAGAAGGAAGGAAAGAAGGACAGAGGAAAGAAGGTAGGGGGAAGGAAGGAAGGAAGGGAGGGAGGAAAGAGAGAGGAAGGAAAGAAAAAGAGGAGGGAGGGAGGAGGGACAGAGGGAAGGAAGGAAGGAAGAAAGGAAGGGAGGAAGGAAAGGAAGAAGGAAGGAAATAAGGAAGGAAGGGAGGAAAGAGAGAGGAAGGAAAGTAAGAGAGAAGGAGGGACGGAGGAAGGACAGAGGGACGGAAGGAAGGAAGGAAGGAAAAGAAGAAAGGGAGGAAGGAAAGGAAGGAAGGAAGGACGGAGGAAATAAGGAAGGAAGGAAGGTAGGAGGGAGAAAGGAAGGAAAGAAGGACAGAGGAAGGAAGGTAGGGGGAAGGAGAGAGGGAGGGAGGGAGGGAGGAAAGAAGGAAGGAAGGAAGGAAGGAAAGAAGGAGGGAAGGCGGAAGGAAAGACAGAAAGAAGGAAGAAAGGGGGATGGAGGAAGGAAAGAAGGAAGGGAGGAAAGAAAGGAAAGAAGGAAGGGAGGAAAAGAAAAAGAAGGAGGGAGGAAGAAAGGAAAGAAGGAAGGGAGGAAGGAAAAGAAGAAAGGGAGGAAGGAAAGGAAGGACGGAGGAAATAAGGAAGGAAGGAAGGTAGGAGGGAGAAAGGAAGGAAAGAAGGACAGAGGAAGGAAGGTAGGGGGAAGGAGAGAGGGAGGGAGGGAGGAAAGAAGGAAGGAAGGAAGGAAAGAAGGAGGGAAGGCGGAAGGAAAGACAGAAAGAAGGAAGAAAGGGGGATGGAGGAAGGAAAGAAGGAAGGGAGGAAAGAGAGGAAGGAAATAAAGAGAAAGGGAGGGAGGAAGGAGGAAATAAGGAAGGAAGGAAGGTAGGAGGGAGAAAGGAAGGAAAGAAGGACAGAGGAAAGAAGGTAGGGGGAAGGAAGGAAGAAAGGGGGATGGAGGAAGGAAAGAAGGAAGGAAGGAAGCTTCCTCTCTGCACATATTTAAAAAGTCAGAAGTAAACTACGAGTCTGTTTCTCAAGTGCTTTCCAACAACATCAAAGCTATTAAAGCCTACTTAGGGCCTAAACGTTACATTTGCATATTTGATATGTTAAAAAAAATAGAAAACTATAAGCATGAAACTTTAATGACCACCTAGCTTGCACAGTGGAGACAGTCACCCATCGCTGTATCTCACAAGTTCAGTCAGTTTGCACATTCAGGTCAGTTCAGGTCATGCTTGGCTCTGCTGTTTGTGGTTAGCTTGTCAAGTATCAAGATACAACTTTTTGGAGATGTTGGAAGGTGTATTTTTCCTCTTTTTCTTCCTGACTACAGTGTTTTACTCTAAGTTGAACTATTGCTCTGTGTAGCTCAAGAATATATTAGTTTAAGGATTCCTGAACATTATCTTGGAGAATTTCTAGCACATCCACACTTTATAATACCACTTTTAAAATCGAGATTTGCCCCCCCCCCACACTCACATTATCTCTACTGAATATGAGTGTTTTGCCTCTGCTGGACCTATCTGCTCCACTTCACCTTCCTCTGATTAAGACCAAGACAAAGCAAACAGGTCAGTGTCTCAAATCAATGCTGATTTGCTAGTTAGCATTAGCAAGCTAGCATTAGCATTCCGATTAGCATTCCTGGTACCAAATCATTACAGACTGCTAAATTAACCCAATAAACCTACTGATGTCTTATATCTAACAACAGTATAAAGGTGCTTAGAGCAAGAAACACGTGTGGCAATGTTTACCGTAGGAACAACGTCTTTGGCTGCCATTTCCTGTTTGAAAAGTAGTCCCTCCCCTTCTGCTATGTAGCCAAGATGGCGATCGTTGAGGGTGTCCATAGATCCACACCAGAGACATTATAATAAGAGGAGACATATCACTCCCATTGAAATGCATAGGGAAACTACGTAACGCCAAGATGGCCGGTGTTTGCACATGTCCCGCCTCTTCTGGTGCCGTTGCTCCAATCATTTTGCTGGTCCTACGCGGTCACGTTTTTGCGACACTTGGAAGTCATTTTCAACAGCGACATTTTAAAACACATGATCAGCAGTTTATACTACTTTGTGTACATATATTTTGTAATGCTTTATCCAAAATTGTGGCATGATCTGGGAAAGTTGACTGTGAGCAAACTCCTGTCTCTGCTGTGAGCGTAAGATGACGTCTTGCTGTCAGTGCCTGCCGTAAATGAAGACTGTCGTGAAGTATTGCGCATGCGCAGTCCAAGATGCCTGTAAGGAAAAAGGCTTTTAAAACGTTAATTTGATACCAAACCATCAAACCCTTTCAGCGATTATAGTTTAATTTTCATCATGATTTCAAAACATGTGTTTTTATGTCCCTTAGACCTCGGGATATGGAGATACAGCTCTCTCCCTATTCATTTAGATAGCCGGTTGGTCTTCCTATGGCCAAATAGCTGCCCGGAGGCGTGGCCAATTTTGCCGCCGAGTGAGATGACTTGCCTTAGAAGGACTTTGTCCACACTCAAGCTTGTGATCGTTTTGAGTGCACCATCTAGTTTTTCATAGTGCACTGCCTGTTTCCATTCCTTGCACTTATGCTTTGTAACACCGCATCCTGACATACAGCGAGCGAGCGAACCGACGACGAAATCTCGCGTGAAATCTATCCTGATATGCAGCGTGATGATTTTATCGAGAGTATATTCCAAACTAATCTAATTATTGAGGGGCTAGCTGGCTTGTCAACAGGAAGCAGCATGTACATTTCAACCAATAAGAAGTGTTCAGAGGCGGGACACGGCCGCGAAATTTCATCCAGATAGAGACAGAGTGAGCAAAAGTGATTTTTTAACTTAAATGATGATCTACTGACCATGTAGGGAGCTTCAATAACAGAGTTGCTTTCTTTTCCATCAGCATTTTTCCTCTCATTTCTGTCAATTTGGTTTTCTTCCCTCACTTCAACCAGACCTCTATAAATATACTGCAGCAACTAAACTGTATAATAACACATTAAAACATTAAGCTTGTCTTTCTTTGCCTGCCTTTAAACTATGATTCAGTGCTGACAAGTTCTTTTTACAGTAGATGGTTGCATGATCTGATGTTTATGGAGGATTTGTAATAACAACTAAAATGTTTTACAGAGGAAAACCACCCTGACTCACAAAGGGAAATAAAACTGCAGTTCAAGCACATTGAACTTTTAGCCACAGACAAATCACTGTTGATGATAAATTCAACAGCTGATTTAAAACCCTCACTGTAAGTTTTCAACCCATCGAGCCCATTGGCAAATCTTTACCTTTTTGGTATTGTATAATATACTAAATTAACCGACATATATTCTTCATTGTAATATTAAAATTCACTGAGTACTAGACTACATATTTTAATCATACAATTTATTAACTCTATGGAAAGTTACAGTAAGTTCCATTGCAGAATATATCTCATACTGTTTCCATGTTTTATCATCAATGCACATAAACCTTAAAATGGTAAGGAAGTTTTAATAAATCTAATCAGACAGCACGATTGTATGATGCCATATTAGGGCTGTATATGTAAATAAATAAATAAATGAATAAAAACTGGGAGATGTATTACACTTGGAGAAAATCAGGTACATTATATCTGCTAAAGTGGAAACCTTTTTTAAAATCTGGCAACCTTTTCTTGATTTAATGTCTAACACCTGAATTAGTACTATTATGATGATGTGCCATTTATTTTATTTTATACGTATGTCCTGTTTGTCTCATGTCACCACCAACTGTTTTTAATATGTATTTATTTTTCTGTTAAAAAAACAATAAAAATAAATACACACACAAAAAAAAAATACTAACCTGGAGGAGGGTGGAGGAGGCTTTTTATTCACCCTGGAGGATGTATTAAAAGATTTACTTACATTTATCAATAGAAGATGAACAAAATTGACATAATTATAATGAGTAATTAATAGAAAATGAAAAAAGTATAATAAAAATCTACTTAGTTACTTCATAACTCTAAATGATAAGATTTACTTGATAAATTCATAAGAGTGATGTTCCTGTCAAAAATGAAGTAGACTTGACTTAATTAGTTTAAATAAAAATAATTAAATGCGTTATAGGCTACTTGATACTGGCAACTGAGATGCACTTAATATTGCAATAGTTAAAGTTACTTATTTAATATTGGTGCAAATTGTTACGAGGATTTTATTAAGTAATAATAATAACAACAATAATAATAATAATAATTAAGATGAACAGAATTTATATAATTATAATGAAAAAAGTATAATAAAATCTACTTAGTTAATGCATTAGCTCTAAATGATAAGATTCACTTGATAAATTCATAAGAATGATGTTCCTGTCAAAAATGAAGTAGACTTGACTTAATTAGTTTAAATAAATATTATTTATGCTTAAATATGATTGCAAAAGTCCATTATACTTGATACAGGCAAGTGAGATGTACTTTATATTGCATCAGTTAAAGTTACTTAGTTAATATTGGTGCAAATCATTACGAGGATTTTATTAAGTAAATCCTACAAGTAGTTTTTTTTTGAGTGCAGTACGTACAGTATGCAGCCTGTCCTCTGAAGGTCCTTGAAGTTCAGTACAGCAGCATGTTTATGATGCTTCATCAAGAGAAAAAAAACCTCGTTATCGATAATTGGAGAGGCGTCAGAAAATCAAGCCACCTCAAGAAAAGCAACCAAAGAAATATTAGTCACAATAACAAAGATCCATTGAGTCCTAATAGCGTCTATAACTCATAATTACCGTAATAACTGTTATTTTAGCTTGTTTGTCCTCCTTTGAGAAAGCATTGTTTGTCACTAATGGCATCTTAAGTTGAAATTGAGTGCCTTGCCCAGAAGTAAACAGCATCTATCAATCATGACTTGAGGCCAAGTGTCAAAACACACAAAAGCCAAAAGTGTGTGTGTGTGTGTGTTAATGAGTGTAATGTGTGTGTATGTGTATGTGTGTGTGTGTTAGACAGCTCCTACACCTGCCTGCTATGTGTAAATGGTAATTACACACCAGTGACCGCCTCGTGTTGCTTTTATCAATCCATCTTTCATCTGATAACAACGTGCAAATTCATCAGCTGCTTCACATCAACTTCATCATCAGTTACTGGCGTTACAGGAGACTCGCTGCCATGTCGGAAGATAATGTAGTTGTAATGTGTTTAAGGAGTGTTATTTTATTATTTAGGGGATTAGATTTGTTATTCTTTTAGTATGTTGTTTTGTCCAATCAAGTGCTTTAGTGTTAACCCATATTCCACACCATCGCAAAAAGTATATTTTTTTCACCTACTATATGAAAATATAACATAGCAATAACGATTTAAATGTATTTTATTGAAACTTGACAAAAAATGACAAGAACTTTATGGAACTGTGGGGTTTATTGTATAACAGAGCCATCAGTCTTCACTGCTACATCATAAAAAGAAATCCTCATAACTACTACCAAGTGTCAGCTGTCAATCAAAGTCACCACCTCTACCAGAAACATGGACGCTATGTCTGAAAGCTTGCTGCTGCTAACTCAGCTGCTAGCTTGGCGGCTGGTGGTTTTTTTTTGTTTTTGGACGCGATTTTGACGATGACGATGAACGCGATTTTGTCGCGCGACAAATGACTTTGGGGAAATTTCACATCCACAAAAACAAATGGGCCAAATCTAAACCGAACATTGTACTCTTTAAACATGAACTGCAACGTTATTCTGCCACAATCAAAGATATCAGTAGTAAGAAAGCTGCCAAAACATACTTTATTATGGAGAAATTTTGTGCCAATGATTTGTAAAAACCTCTGACTGTTTTATGTTTGTGTTTTGTTTTTTGTTTTCGTCTGTTGTGTTGTATGTGTTGTTTGTCTTATTGTCTTAATAAAAAAAATAAAAAAAATGAGAATCTGTCGACACGCCATCGCGAGCCCGCCCATTTTCACTACACAACAACATGGCTTCTTCTCTCTTCAACCATGGTTGAGATCACAACTATCGCTGCGCTGTACCTGCTGTGGACGTCCGAGACACGTCGGAGGGCCAAACGCCGACGTCGTTTCTGGGTACATGATATATCCCCCGGAGGCACACAGAGCTCGGCGAGTTCCACCGTCTCATACAGGAGCTCCGTTTGGACGATGGCCGTTTCCTGCAGTACTTCAGGCTGACTGTTGCTCAGTTTGAGGACTTGCTAGCGAGGGTTGGCGCCAGGATCTCCAGGCAGAACACCAACTACAGGCGCTCCATTTCAGCTGCGGAGCACCTGTCCATCTGTCTCCGGTGAGTAGCAGTGTATTGTTGTGTCAAAATCAATACATTTGTCTAGTAGGTCACTGACGGGGAGATTTAGCTGCTGCTGCTACTGCTGCTTTGCTGAGAAATGTTGCTTCACAGCCGGTGTTTCGGTTTAACTGGTTACCGTGTTAATAGGTGACTTTCTCACAACTGTCATAAAAAAGCCATTGGTTGTAGTTTAATCCTTTTAAAAACACACAATAAAATGTAAGATCTAATCATTTATGTAAGTTTGGTTGTGTTCAGATGACTCAGTGACTCATTGATTTCTCGTAATGTAGCTAATGTGAGAAAGTCACCAGTTAACACGGTCACCAGTTACACCGACACACCGGGCATAACTTCAGCAGTGAGCCTCGTTGTTGCCGTTTTTTTGGAAAATAGGATCAGATCGCCTTTCACCAATGCTGATCTTTATTTGTATAGCACTTTTCATACATTAAATGCAGCTCAAAGTGCTTTACAACAAAGAAATTACATGCATTGGTTGCTTGAGCACTTGCCTGAGCTAACTAACTCGTCGGCTAACTTGGCTGCTAGCTCGTCGGCTAACTTGGCTGCTAGCTCGTCGGCTAACTTGGCTGCTAGCTCGTCGGCTAACTTGGCTGCTAGCTCGTCGGCTAACTTGGCTGCTAGCTCGTCGGCTAACTTGGCTGCTAGCTCGTCGGCTAACTTGGCTGCTAGCTCGTCGGCTAGCTCAGCGGCTAACTCAGCTAACTGTAGACTGTAGTAGTAGTAGTGTGCGCTGAATGTATTTATACCTCTACAGCAGCAGGGTCCGGGTTTATGTAATTTCCAGATCCGTCCACTAAACCCTGAACACAGAAATCTTGAAACCATAGACTATATAAAAGAAACACAGTTTATGAAGCCTAGCTCCACAATTCAAATCTAAATGATTGAAATGCTTTTTACACCTTTTTTAGAAATACATTTATGACCTATTTAAAGTGTTTAGAATAAAATGTCTGAGTGAGTATTACATTGATTTTACACATTTAAAATCTGTTTACAAGTGTTGGGGAGTATTGCTTCATATGTGGAGGGGAAAAAATGTGGTCGAAAAAGTATTTTGTGGCTCCAGAGGGAGATGTGTGAAATCTGATAAATCACTTTGAGTGATGTCACCTGAGTCAGCGTTGGTTTGGAGGTGAAGAGTACATGTTTGAAAAATGAAAAGTACAAACTGGGGGTGTTGAGTTAGAAATAAATGAAGTTACCAGACCTTTGTAACCCACTACTCATCTCTTGAGGATAGCATCTCAGACTACGTGAGTTATTACTACTAGAATAAAACATCTGAATCTCCGAATGAACTGTCAGTGATAGAGTTGCATTATGAGGGATGTAATAATGTACTATAGGTGCCAAATTTTGAAGAAGAATGTGTAGAATAAATGTATAATGTTTTTTCTGTATTGTTTTTTGATAACTTCTTTTAATTTGTCCATCTTGGAAAAAATCAAATCAAATCTAACTATCCCTTAACCCTCCTGTTGTCCTCGAGTCAAGGAAGGAAGGAAAGGAGGAAGGGAGGATGGAAGGGAGGAGGAAAGGAGAGGAAGGAAGAGCAGAGGAAAGAAGGAAGGGAGGGAGGAAAGGGAGGGAGGAAGGAAAGAAAGAAGGGTGGAAGGAAGGATGGAAGATAGGAAGGACAGAGGAAAGGAAGGAAGGAAAGAAGGACAGAAAGGAAGGAAGGATGGATGAAAGGGAGGAAGAAGGAAGGAAGGAAGGATGGAAGGGAGGAAGAAGGAAGGAAAGGAAGGAGGGAAGGCAGGACAGAGGAAAGAAGGAAGGGAGGAAGGAAAGGAAGGAGGGAAGGAAGGACAGAGGAAAGAAGGAAGGATGGAAGGGAGGACGACAGGAAGATTAAAGCTGCATTTATACATATGTTTTTACAGCATAACGAAACAAGTCATCTCTATTTACTGGAACAATTACATATTCAGCTTGTGTGGCAAAGTCTTCTTGTTACTGCTTACTTAATTTTAAATTGTGTCCAGATTTTACTGTCATACTCTCCCACTTTTGTCCTGATTTATAATAGACGAAGATAAAATAAGACAGTAATTATAAGACAAGTATAAAACCATAAACCAACGACCACTGCAGAACTCCCATCATCTCCTTAGAGCGGGAGGGGTTGGGGGGCAGGCAGCCATTGTCAAAGAGATGAGAAATGCACAACATCCACTTCATGACTTGCTCCCACGAAAGAGAGCAAACAGACACTAACGGGAACAGTTTTACACACAGAACAAATAAATCTGCCGACAGTAGTCAGATTATACAATACAGAACTGAATGGAACAAAAAGATGGATAGCTGAAAAGGGTCTGGGTTTGTTTTTGTTTGTGTTTATTGTTTTCAAGACATTTTAAATATACAGTCAATCATGGTTTGTGAAAATAAACGTATGAATAACTTGCACATATCTTCCTTTTTTTTTTTTGTGGACCCAGCATCAAATTTCTGCTTTTAATCCATTTAGAGAGAATATATTAGAGGATTATGGTAAAAATGTCTAAGTGGTGTAACCATAAAAACTTTGTACCAAATCATTCAACTTGCTTAAAAACAGTAAATAAAATAGTCAATAAAACAGCATATCAACTAGTTTGGCATGATCTTACATTATAACTTTTATATTAAATAAAGCTAATGGAATACTATTGTTCTAAATATTACATTTAATCTGGGTAACCATGGAGACCAGGAAACATTTACAGTCATTGTTAGGTGGATAAAATATTACTTTGTGGTTACACCATTTGACATTTTCAGGAGCATTCAGTCTTATTTTTGGTTTAAAAAATGGTGCAAATGTCATTTCAAATGATATAAAACCAACAAAAATACTAAATGTACATTTGAACAAACCTGATGCTGCTTTTAAAACTATTTTTTAAGATATTTTTGAATTGCTTATCTTGCCAACTCTTATTAGTCACTGACCTATAAACTTATGATGTATAGATATATTTCTATTTGTGTTAATGCAAATTCTGCTTCTATTTAATTGTTAACTGTGAGCATGAATACTAATAAACTCAAATAAAAAACAGACTTATCCCTAATTCCAATAATTACTCCACAGGTACACGATAAGTTAAAAGATGCCCAACATGTTAAATTTTATATAAAAATACGACAAAAGCAGCAATAAAACATCATTTAATCACCTTTATAGGCCCATGTCAAACTGTAAAATCACATTATAAAGACGTGTAATGTTTGAGCTGGCTTCATTCAGGTAACCATGACAACACTCCTGCATGGGCCTCAGTTTAAAGCCCACATCTGCACCGACTCCGCGGTCCTCACAGAGGCAGACGTTAGCATTTACAGAAGGACAGGCAGCGAGGCATCGTCCAGATAATGAAATGAATCCACGTTTGATCCTCTCGTCGTCTCCCGGTAATTGTTCTTGATTCCCCCTTTGTGTTTCACGCTTGACTCCCCACTCACATCAGGGCCCCGTGTATGAAGACGTGCTCGTTCCCCCTATCAGTGACAGCAGAGTTCAGTGATTAACAAATTAAGGATCTTCTTTGCCTTAATCTGTCTCAAGGCTTTTTTTCCCTTTCTTTTCTCCCCCCCACCTCCCTCCGCCTCCCCCCTCCTTCCTCGTTCGCTCCTGCAGAAACATGTTTGGCAGTGACAGCACCTCTGCTCCAATGTTTAATTGGATTAGAGGGAAGTCGGGATTAATACACTCTCAAACGACGAGGCATCGGGGAGGGCCGGATGAGGAGAAAAAACAGGTGATGAAGTCATTTTTTTTTTTTTTTTTTTTAGAATTACCTTTTCAACTTCTTTCACAACGCTGTTAAAGACGTCAAGGATTTCTTTGGCGTTGAGTATCAGGGGAGGAAGTGAAAGCCTGTGTGAGGGCGTATGGATTAATTTAGGGAAACATTAGGCTGAACCGATTAATGTCAAAGAGGGAACGTTCAAGCGATGGCCTGATGTTCAGCAGTGTAGATGAAGCAGAGCACAGTTCTACTTAATGCTCTAGTTTAGTTAACCGAAGACCCAACGTGATGGGATATCTTGCTCTGTTAATCAATATCTGACCTGGATTTTGTCTTTTTTATAGGGCTGTCAAACGATTAATTTCCATAGTTAATCGCGATTAATCGCGTTTTGAATTGCATGTTTAAAATCCTGTTATTTTACATTTCAAGGCAGTTTTAAGCCCATAATGTAAAGCATTTCTTACCAGAGTGTCTTAACTGGGAATCAATCACGGCTCTGCTGCGACTCCCACACTCCAAAATGGTCCTTTGGTGGAGCTGAGGCTCGCTTGGCTGCACCTGGGTGTTTAGCGTGGAGGTGCTAACTCAAACTCCACGTACTCCGGTGGTAGTTAAACTCCGTTTGACACAGGTTGCATTTTACTTTTGACTTGTCAACTGAAGCGTCTGGAAGTGTTTTAAAGTTAAACAAGCCGTTCAAAAGTCCAGTAGCTCTCTTACTTTCCATCAGCGCGGTAGGTTTACTGCAGGAGGCCACTTCAAAGCATAGCGCTACAGCTAGAGGAGCCGTCTACGGGGGGAGTAGAAGAGACCTCTGATTTAAAATGTTTCTATTAAGCAAAACAACTAAATGTAGTAATAATAATAATCATGGAGCTTTTTTGCCCCATGTGATACTCTCATGTGTCTACTTTTTGCACTTTGACTATCAATATTAACATTTGTGTTAAATAAACCAGTAAAATAAAGAAATCCATATTAAATATAGATGCATGGTTTTATATTCATGCCAACAAACATATTTTCTTCTTTCTTTCATACTGTGGAATAAAGACGAGGACATATATGACACAGACGAGGAATATGGAGCGACAGTCAAATCTCTAGTCTCATCTCTCTCTCTTCCTGAATTTGAATTTTACAGTCCTGGAGATTATTGGGAGTATTTTCCTCCGAATTTTGGAAACAAAGGCGTCTACCGCAGAAATTTTGGAGGAGTCAATGCTTTTTTTTTTTTTTTTTTTTTTTTTTCGTGAGTGTGTAAATTGGGGTTTCAGAGTCTTACTCAAGGAGATTTCCTAACGTGTGACTTTTGAATG
This sequence comes from Scomber colias, assembly GCA_021039105.1. Classification (NCBI taxonomy): domain Eukaryota; kingdom Metazoa; phylum Chordata; class Actinopteri; order Scombriformes; family Scombridae; genus Scomber; species Scomber colias. The sequence goes on from JAJDFG010000817.1 coordinate 29,174, forward strand.
ACGCACTGCTTATTAGTGCAAAGCTGATCGTGAGAACTTCTGAGCACAAAGCCGCAGCCGACATCAGACGTAATTTGCTGAGTTGCATCATTTCAGTGGAAATATAGCTTTGTGTCGTCCTCCCGGGTCAAATTGACCCCGTCTGTTTTGACTGCTCCTCCTTTCCTCCTTTTCTTCCTTCTGTCTGTCCTTCCTTGTTCCCTCTGTCCTTCCTTCCTCTTTTCCTCCCTCCCTTCTACCTTCCTTATTTCCTCTGTCCTTCCTCCCTTCCTTCCTCCCTCCTTCTCTTTCTTTCCTTCCCTCCTTCCTCTTTTCCTCCCTCCCTCCTACCTTCCTTATTTCCTCTGTCCTTCCTCCCTTCTTCTCTCCTTCCTCCCTCCTTTTCCTATTCTTCTGTCCTTCCCTCCTTCCTCCCTTCCTTATTTCCTCTGTCCTTCCTCCCATCCTTCCTTCCTTTCCTCCCTTCCTCCCTCCTCTCCTCCCTTCCTTCCTTCCTGCCTCCTTTCCTTCCTTCCTTCCTTCCTCCCTCCCTCCTACCTTCCTTCTCTCCTTCCTCACTCCTTCTCTTTCTTTCCTTCCTCTCTTCCCTCCCTTCCTTCTCCTTTTCTTCCTTCCTTCTGTCCTCTGTCCTTTCCTCCCATCCTTCTTTCCTTTCCTCCCTTCCTTCCTTCCTCCCTCCTCCCTTCCTTCCTCCCTCCTATCTTCCTTCTTTCCTTCTTCCCTCCTTTCATTCATTCCTCCCTTCCTCCCTTGACTCGAGGACAACAGGAGGGTTAATTGTATTTTTGGTATTAGATTATTGGGAGTATTTTCCTCAGAATTTTGGAAACAAAGGCGAAAACCACGAGTACAATAAGTATTGATTGACGGCATTTTGTGGCAAGAAAGAAACATTTATATACTTGACATGTTTCCTCAGAGGACTCGTAAAAAACACAAAAGTTGGGCAGCAGATTTCCACAAAGCATATCCAAAGTTCATGAAGGAGGAAAAACTTGTGCAAATGGTGTTGAAAGCCAAACCAAACACATCACAGACACATTTCACAGTCGTGAGTATTATGTTGTCATAATCAATAGATCTGATGAGCGGGGAGGGGGGAGGAAGTACAGTAAAACCCAAATTGTGATAATAAGCTGTTGATTAAGTGTTGTCATGAGCAATAAGCTTTTATACTGACTGAACACATTTAGTTCAGATGCCTTCCTTCTTTCCTTCCCTCCTTCTTTCCTTCTACCTTCCTTCTTTCCTTCCCTCCTTCTTTCCTTCTACCTTCCTTCTTTTCCTCCGTCCTTCCCTCCCTTCCTCCCTCCTTTCCTTCCATCTTCCTCCCTTCTTTCCTCCCTTTCTCCCTCCTTTCCTTCCATCTTCCTCCCTTCTTTCCTCCCTTTCTCCCTCTTTTCCTTCCATCTTCCTCCCTTCTTTCCTTCCTCCCTCCCTCCTTCTTTCCTTCCCTCGTTCCTCCCTTCTACCTTCCTTCTTTCCTCCTTCCTTCCTCCCTTCCTTCCTTTCCTTTCCTTCCTACATACACACATACATTCAAATATATATATGAATTTAGCATTTAAAAAAAAGGATCTATACAATAGTTAAAAAAGCAGCTTATTATAACAACTATATTTGGTATTTTTCTTGAAAAGTAACCTAATTAGTAACATATGTTCATATCTACACTTACATACACACATACAAAACTAAAGATATCAAGGTTATTATAACGACTATATTTGGCATTTTGTTAGAAAAAGTAACCTAATTAAGTTTATACACATATTCTATATCAGCATGCAAAATAGAAAAATCCTTAAATATAATGTGCTATTTGTCACAAACCAACCTAATCTCTAGTATAGTTGCAGAGACATTACCAAACACTGATTAAGCAACTGGAAGTGGAAGCTGTGTCAAACATTCAGTATTTCACTATTATTACTCAAGTCTGAATTAGGTGAAATATCCCTTTTTCTAAAGAGCTTTTTTGTTGCAAGACTAAAATAGTTGTGTGAAGTGGATATTTAGTAGAGCAGAGTAGAGGGGGTAAAAAAAGTTCATAATCATATTTAATGACACCTATTTAATGTGACTCATTCAGGTTTTGATGGTGGTCTTTTATAGTGCAGTTATTAATCAAAGACCATTTGACCCAGAACACTTTACTTTCAAACCCATTCGCCCAAAAACCGACAAACAGTGAATTACATTCTTCTTCTTCTTCCCAGTTCAGACACCGCAGCTGCTCTCACAAAAAAAAAAAAAAAACCCACAACCATCAGTTTGCATCCATCTTGTCTCTCTCTCTGTCTCACACTCCCACTGGCCTCTCCTCCTCCTCCTCCTCTTCCTCCTCCACCTCCGCCCCTCCACCTCCGCGCCCCTCCACCCCGTGTTTTATTTACTTGGCTGACATGCAGACTCTCACGCTGGCAGCTTTGTCCATCAAAAAGGCACCTGCTCCTGGTGATTGTTTGCTCACCTTCCTGTCCAGAGAGCTGCTGCGGATGAGTGTCAGCAGTGTTTCGCTCTTTTTTTTTTTTCCACTCTGATGAAATGTCTTCCAGGTTGACGAGGCCTCCTGTGCAAACATCAGGTCAGCACGACATCCTGAGACATGATCATCTGTGTGGGAGAGAAGTTGTTGGATTTCTTCATTACATCACGTCTACCGCAGAAATTTCGGAGGAGTCGATGCTTTTTTTTTTCTTTTTTTTTTTTGCATGAGTGTGTAAATTGGGGTTTCAGAGTCTTACTCAAGGAGATTTCCTAACGTGTGACTTTTGAATGACACACTGCTTATTAGTGCAAAGCTGATCGTGAGAAACTTCTAAGCACAAGGCTGCATCCGACATCTAACGTAATTTGCTGAGTTGCATCATTTCAGTGGAAATTTAGCTTATTAACCTTTGTGTCGTCCTCCCGGGTCAAATTGACCCCGTCTGTTTTGAATGTTCCTTCTTTCCTCCTTTTCTTCCTTCCTTCCTTCTATCCTTCCTTGTTCCCTCTGTCCTTCCTTTCCCTTTTCCTTTTTCCCTCCCTCCCTCCCTTCCTCATTTCCTCCGTCCTTCCTCCCTTCCGTCTCTCCTTCCTCCCTTCATTCTCCTTTTCTTCCTTCCTTCTGTCCTTCCCTCCTACCTCCCTCCTTCTTTCCTTCCCTCCTTTCCTTCCTTCCTCCCTTCCTTCTCTCCTTCATCCCTCCTTCTCTTTCTTTCCTTCCTCTCTTCCCTCCTTTCCTTCTCCTTTTCTTCCTTCCTTCTGCCCTTCCCTCCTCCCTCCCTCCTTTGTTCCTTCCCTCCTTCTTTCCTCTGTCCTTCCTCCCTTCCTTCCTTCCTTCCTTTCTCCCTCCTACTTTCCTTCTTTCCTCCCTTCCTCCCTTGACGGAGGACAACAGGAGGGTTAATTATATTTTGGTATTTGCATGACAGACTTAAAATAAAGAAGCAGCTGGACAGAAATTGACGGCTCCAACGAGAGGTTAAAAATCCCATGAAGAGAGTCCGAGAGGCCTCGTTACTCACTTCTCCAACCACCGAAACAGCAAATAAGAAAGATTAAAAACTGCAAACATGGCCAAGTTTAAGACATTGTTAATTTAGCTATGATTTAATGGTCATTTGTGTTTATTAGATGGGATTCATTCTTCATATTGTAGCTCCTTTCTGATTCTTTGAGACCTCATTCAAAGAGCAGAGGCTTCCTTTCTGCCAAATCTTCTTCATGTGTCTCTAAACAAATTACGTGTTATTACAAAGGATTGGCCAGTCTCTCTAACACTACCAAAAAGGATTTAACCCTTAAATACTGCTCATATGCTGACCTGGCTTAAGTATCCCTTTATGCCTATAACTCATTTTTCTTTCAATTTGACACTATTGTGGTGAAAATACATTACAATCACTCTATATTATATTATGATGTTATGTTATCAAAAATGAGAACTTCATTATTTCTGTTAATTTAGTGAAAGCAAAGGATGCAACCACATTTGAATGGTATAGGTTTTATAATAACTATATGTGCAAAATGTATACCAGCTTTGTTTGTGGATATTTTAGGCCACTAAAGCTGAAATAATGTAGTTTATGTGACTTTTTATTGCTTTTAAATGTCAAAAGTAGTCAAATTTGACCCGAACAGTGGATAGATAGATAGATAGATAGATAGACACTTTATTGATCCCAATGGATGTATATCAGATTTTTTGGTGCATTTTAGGCCACTATAGGAAAAGTCATAACATTTCAAGCTGAAATAGTATAGTTTTAAATGTCAAAATGGGTCAAATTTTACCTAAAGGATGGATGGAAGGATGGATGGATGGATGGATGGATGGTCACTTTATTGATCCCAATGGGAAATTCAGGTTTCCAGCAGCTCAATGTAAGCATGAAAGTAATAAAGCAGCAAACACACAATAATAAGACAGTAAAAAAAAAGACAAGATGTGTGAGAGTAAATAAAACCAATAGCAAGATTAAAAAAACACATTTAATTTAGTCTAAAAAGAAATAAGAATATAATAAACACATGACAAGTTAAAAAAAAAATAAAAACCCATTGTGCTGGTTCAAAAAGTGCCAATTAAGAATAAACCATTTATGGACTATTATGTAAGGGTTAAACCAGATTATGTGTGTATTTCTCTTATTAGGATGTATACTGTAAAAAGCAACAGATTTGATATGTAATTCCTGCCAAAACCCATATCTGTTAGAGTATATAACCATCTAATCTTCCACCATGAGACACTAGTCAAAGTGCCTTGGCAATAAAATAAAATAAAAATACTACTCATACTGATATATGAGTTGAGAAAAGTAGAAAAGACAAAGAAATGTTTTTACTGTATGTTGGAAGGATATTGGTACCAGCTGGTTTGAGGACATCGCACGGAAACACACATGGACGTTATGCGTTGACACATGCTCTCCGTACATTTCCTCAGGCACATTGTCTCGTACTGTGTCACAAGCCAACACTTATTTCCCAAGAACTGAGGAATTACTTCTTCCAAAGAAAAAAAAAAGTGTGTCAGTCAGTGATCGAGGTCGTACTTGTTTATGTCGACTGTAAACAAGCTGGGCGTTAGCAGTGCTGAATATCTCTGACTGTCCAAGTGAGAGCACAGCTGCTAGATTTAAGTACAGCTGAAACATAAAGAAGAAGGAGGAAGAAAAGAGATTGAAAGATTGAATGAAGGTTAAGTCATTAAACCACATGTAGCTTCATAAGACAGTAGTTACCCATAGACTGTATAAAAGAAATGGACGTAACATCCGTGACGTCACCCATTGGTTTGTGGACTGCTGCTCGGAAGCCAATAGTTTCGAATCTAGGCAGCGCCATCTTGAAAATTTCAGGTGCATGCTGGGAAAAGGAAAAACACGGATTCTACTTATATGGGAACGAGGTGGGGGCCACGGGCAGAGCGTGGAGGTTGCTATGGTTGAGAGGGCTGGATCTCGAGGACATTGGTCAATCAACCTGTCAATCAGGACGTAGCCACGCCCTAATGCATACCCTGCTTTATCGTCACATAAAATCAGGGAGGCCAAAATGTCCCAAATGAACATCATACTGCATTGAAGAAGGCTTTAAACTAGCGATTGAGACCATAAACACATTTTGAAAACGTTTACTGAGGTTAGAAATCAAGTGAGAAGTTGGTGAATTCTCCATTGACTTGTATAGAGACGGTCGCCCCCTGGTGGCCTTTTGATAGAATGCAGCTCTAAGTTACTTCCGCGTTGGCCTCATTTCAGAGGACCAGAACTCCCCGCCTGTATTTACCGCAATGATGCTCTAATGAGCTTAGTAACGTTTTTGGGTTGTGGGAAAACAAACAAAAATGTACAGAAGGGCAATTTTAAGTTCCTTTATTTTGAAGGGGGGTGAAACATAAAGAAGGAGAAGGAAAAAAAGAGGAAGATTGGATGAAGAAAAATATAAATAGTGGACAGACAGATGACCTGATGATGCTTGGAGGTACAAGTCTTTCGAAACATTTCTTCCTAAAATCAGGAGGTTAAGTCATTAAACCACACATGGCTTTTACCACAATGATGCTCTAATGACCTAAGTAACGTTCTTTGGTTGTGGGAAAACAAACAAAAATGTACAGAAGAGCAATTTATTAGTTTCTTTATTTTGAAGTTCTTAAAAATTTTAACTTCCTCTATTTTTTTGCAGGTGAATTTTGTTGGTAAATCACTCCTCTTTGTCTCATTTACGGGGATGATGAGTGTTTGTATGTCAGCGTATGAGTGTGTGTTAAGTAATGTCCAACCTTTATCTACCTCTATTGGCAACCAGCAGCAATTGCAAGAATCAAGAGTCAAGAGAGATTTGATTTTCTGACACAAATCTTCAGACCTTTCTTTGGCAGCATCTTCATATTTATGATATAATGTTTTTTTTGTTCCAAAGAAAGCTGAGAAGAGCTGGAAAATCAAGTCTAAAAAGCTGAAATCTGAGCATCTGATGGACAAAATAACCCATACACAGATATATCTAAGCTGTTTTCATCTTCTATTTTTTCTTTTAGTAACAAAAGTCTTACTATTCTACATCTTTAAGGTCATTATTGAGTTGAGAATTTGTCACAAACGGGTGCATAGAGTTGAAATTTGGATCGGATGTGAACACACACTCAATGGAGAATTAGGGTTACAGTTACTTCACAAGTATCCAATGGTGTGTTTGACTGAATGAGCACATAAGAGACGGAGAAACAGTGAGTGAAACACAGAAAGACAAAGAGAACGAACAGCAAGAGTGCAGCCGCTGATGTGAAACCAAAGTGGAACGAGGCTCTCGAGTAGCTGTTGCTTCACATGTCAGGATGCGGCGCTGCTGAAACACTGACGGGGGCTGATTGGTGAGGGCCATCTCTTTACAGCTTAATGATTGTCCCACAGCGCCTTGTCAGCCCCGAGGGGAAAAACACTTTCTTTTTTTTTAACAGGAGAAGAAGAAGAAGAAGGAAGTCCACGATCCGATCCTTGCTGTCGCTTAAGTTGGCAGCGAATAATCCGTCCCAACCTCGTGACCACCAGCACTCCCCCGGTTCAAATCGCCGCGGGCGCTCGGAGCAAGATAGCAAAGAACAATTGCCGTGTTCACAGTTCATCTTGCCGATGTTTTTTCTAGCCTGTCATGGGAGTCTTTGCACTTTTTCCCCGGCGTAGGAAGAAAAACTTGCTGGCACATTGTTGTCTTCCAGTGACTAAGGAAAGAGGGGGTTGGTTTGACCTCACATGACCTCACAATGGAGAACGGGCACACCAATGACTCTATGAAGGGTTGCTTTAAACTTCAACACTGGTGAAATGTATGTATGTCTTCCAGTGGCTCAGGAAAGAGGGGGTTGGTTTGACCTCACATGACCTCACAATGGAGAACGGGCACACCGATGATGACTCTATGAAGGGTTGCATTAAACTTTAACACTGGTGAAATGTATGTGTAGTAATTGTAAGGATCGGATCACATGCATGGGTGAAGTATAGATATGCTGTAGGCCTTTTGATCATGCATAACCTTTCAGTGACCGTACACTCCTGTTCTGACATCTGTGGGCAGAGAGAGAGAGAATTAAATGAATCCTCTAGCGCTCTCTGGTTTCTTTGCTGGTTTTAAGTTTATTTTTCAGGACTGCATCATATTGTATGTGACAGCCATGATCCTTTTTCTTTGGGTCGCATTCTTGCTGAGCTAGAAACCTCATGCAAAGAGATGATGGATATTTTTCTCCATTTGTATATTTGGCAGCAGTACATGAGATAATGTTATTATTATTGAATGTGATTGAATGTTAGACTATTATTTGCCAAAAAGAAATTGATTAAATCCAGAAGTTTTCTTATTATTTATTCTCATGACTCACTGCACTTAATTTGATTTGAAAATTTAAAAAAAAGTCTGGTATGTATATCCAACTTCTATTGTAATACAGATGTGAATTCAGGCTAAAATGTTCTGTCTGAAGATACCATTGGACTTTTTCTTATTTTTCTTATGTTGTTTTTAATGGAAAAAGTGTGAAAATGATCATCCAGATGTCTTAAATTCACATTTATTTAGTATGTGTATTCTAATGCAGATATGAATCCATCTCAAATGTTCTAAAGATTAATTTGGACTTTTTGTTGGGTTTTTTTTATTATCCAGATGTCTTGAAAATCTTGATATTTTTGTATGTAAAAGAAATATGTTGAATTGTAGGTCATGGGCCAAAGAAGAAGTGTTTAAACTTTTAAGTCAATATGGAGAAGAAGTCCTTTTTAAAGTGATCAGAAAAACAGAAACATCCACAATTCAATGGCAAAGAAAAGAATACTTTTAAGGATTTCTTAACATTTCTAGATATAATTTTGCTATTTTCAAATGTACTGCTGCACAGAGACAACACCAAGCACATTATTTATATTATTGTGTGTATTTGATGCAGATCTGAATCTACTGTACAAATTTCTAAACATGCAAATATTAAAATAATAGCCTCCATTTAGAGGATTTGGTAGCCCTGGTGGAAGTGTATGTGCTCTCACCCTCTTGTTTTTGGCCAAAGAAGTAGTAAACTTTTAAATCAATATGGATGACTGATCAGAAAAACAGAAACATCCACAATTCAATGGCAACTGGGCAAACTCTACTTGCTGATGAAGATTGAGTGATAGCGTTGTGACACTGTTTTGTCAATTAGAAACACATTTTTTGATTTTGGTGCAAACAAAAGAATATTTTTAAACATTTTCTTTACATACATCTAGATATAATTTAGTTATTTAGACATGTACTACCACACAAAGACAACACCAGGCACATTATTTACATTATTGTGTGTATTTTGATGCAGATCTGAATCTACTATACAAATTTCTAAACATGCAAATATTGAAATAACCAATTTATAGGATTTTACTCCACTTTACCTTAATCTGAGCCTCTTGTTTTTGGTTACTGAGCTTTAAATATATGATTATTTTGACTTTTTCTTTCACTTTGGTGTTACTCAGTTATCTCCCCCCTTCCTGATTTGTTTACTCTCGTTCCTACCACATATAATTTGGCTCGACCAGAGGTGCCTGTTTAAAAAAAAAAAGCCACTCTTGCCAAGACTGCAACTGTTCCTGTTAAGTATTTCATTTATATTGGTGGTTGTACTATAATTGCACCTTCTCCAAAAAAATCTGGGCTACACTAGTGATAAGATATACTGTACTTATCATCTGCTCTTCCCTCTTTGGCTGAATCAGTGAAGAAACCCCCTCCCTCCCCTTCCCCTCCTGCTCTGAGCGCTTTAATGGATTTACCTAAACAGTCACACTTGAGTTCATGCACAGACATACCTCCTCACTCAACTTGACAAGCTTGCCTGTCCGCATTTACTTTGATGACCAGGAGTATCTAACGCATGTGACAAAGTGCTCAGACAGACCAGAGCGGTAGAAAGGAGGATGATGAGGAGGAGGAGGTGGAGGAGGAGGAAGGGGGGGTCGGACCTCGCCTGCTTTCCCTCAGCGTCACATCTCTTGACAGCTGCCATTTTCAGTACCGTGCTTCAACCCCTCGTTGCCAGCCGACCGCCAAGTCCCCATCAACTTTGCTTTCTCGTTCGCCTTTTCCCTGCTCAGGTTTCTGGAGCGCAGACTGGCGACAGCGGAGGGAGTTGGCGCAGTGTCGCACGAGATTAGTAACGAGGGCGTGAGGGCCACAAGGCCTCCAAGACCGAGCCCTTGAGTGATAGCTGCAGAAGGCAAGAAAAATGTAATGGAAAGAAACCTGAACTTTGTGCAGAAATGAGGCGGAGGTGAAGAGGACGTTCGGCCTGACGCTGAATAGATGTTGACATGACAGTTAGAGAAAAAGCACTGAACTGTAACAGACAGACAACTCCTGTCTCTTTAATTTTCTTTCTTATTCTTATTCCAAGGGTTTTCTCTCTTTTCTTTTACCATGCTGTATTACATTTATATGAAATATTTGGGTTAGTTCATGTTGATTTTGGGGTTAACTTTGAACCCTATAAAAGGTTTATTGAGTGAAAAGAATCTGTTTAACATAAATTGCCTTTTTCTTATACTTTTTCTTTCCTCATAAAATAAACTAGAGTAACACAGTAAAACTACCCACAGAGAGATTTTTGATTGTGACAAACATTTTCTGATCTATGTCAAACATGCTCACCACAAAGTCCATTTAGTGGCTTTTCTGGAGCTTTCGATTGCGTCAACATAAACATTGTTTTAGCAGATGGCGATCGCCGAGTTGCCTGTGGAATTGTGGCTATTCAAAATTTCCACTTTTCCACATTTTTTACAGCACTTTAAGGACTTCTCGTGCATATTGGCTTAAAAGTCATGATTGAAAGGTTCTTGGCGTGCTCTGAAAACTAAAGAAGTGTACAACTAATCTCCATTTATTGAGGAAGATGATGTGATGTGAAGGCAAAGCCCCAGACTAGCTACTAAAGGGACTTGGTGGTGATGAAACTTGAGTGTCAATGTCTCTCTCAGTGGTCAAGCAATAACTTTCACTATCCACTATCTATCTCATTCTTGACATATTTCTAAATACTTCCATGTTGAGATTTTGAGTTTTATATTTTTTCTGGTATTTAACCCTCCTGTTGTCTCCTTGAGTCAAGGAAGGAAGGAGGGAAGAAAGAAGGAAGGAAAGGAGGGAGGAAGGAAAGGAGGGAGGAAGAAGGAAGGGAAGGAGGGAGGAAGGAAGAGGAAGGGAAGGGAGGAAGGAAGAAGGAAGGAAAGGAGGGAAGAAAGGAAGGAATGGAGGAAGGTAGAAGGAAGGAAAGGAGGGAAGAAAGGAAGGAATGGAGGAAGGTAGAAGGAAGGAAAGGAGGGAGAGAGGAAGGGAGGAAGAAGGGAGGGAAGGAGGAAAGAAGAAGGAAAGAGAAAAGGGAGCGAGGAAGGAAGGAAGGGAGGAAGATAGGAGGGAGGGAGTAAAAGAGGAAGGAAGGAAAGAAAGAAGGAGGGAGGGAGGAAAGGAAGCAGGGAAGGAAAGAAGGAGGGAAGGAAGAAGGAAGGAAAGGAGGGAGGGAGAAAGATAGGAGGGAGGGAGGAAAAGAGGAAGGAAGGGAAGAAGGACAGAGGAAAGAAAGAAGGAGGGAGGGAGGAAGGAAAGGAAGGAGGGAAGAAAGGGGGATGGAGGAAGTACAGACAGAAGGAAGGAAGGAAGGAAGGATGGAACAGTCAAAACAGACGGGGTCGATTTGACCCGGGAGGACGACCCAAAGGTTAAAGGACTCCACCTGGCTGTTACAGTATGAAGTATCCATTTGACTTCAAGTGTTGCAGCTGATGTGTCTTATTGATAAATCTGCTGGAAACACGAAGCCTTGAAAGGAAATATGTATTTGTTCCACTAATTTCGAACGATGACAAAAGCCAAGAATTGAGTGTAATATTGGAAAATTCCCCTGCCGTGACAAACTGACAGCGCGGATTAGTAGAGTCACTACTCATATGAGCTAAGATACACTGGCTGAGACACAAGTGGATCTCTTTGCTCCCTGCCGTTCTCAGAAGAGTAATCAATAACCTCGGCACACTCCCTCCTCGCCAAGTCTGAGTGAGAGAAAACACATGTTAGGTATTGTAGAAGTATCAGAGCATTCATAATCATCCCTGGACACGCGGCCAAGTGAATTCGGCCGTTGTTGAAGGGAACTTTTAGGACAGAGAAGACAAAGAATTGTCAAATGTCAACTTCTGTATCCTAGAAAGCTGCAAAACAAACAAAACATGGTGACATACTGTACTTTCCCTCACCGCTGGGAAGGAAGGGGCAGCATGATTTCACCTCAGATTCCCTTTATCATCAGGATCTCCACTTTTCATAGTTGATCGTGTCCTTTATAGAAGTTGCTGAAGTTCTTTTTAACCTTTGGGTCGTCCTCCCGGGTCAAATTGACCCTGTCTATTTTGACTGTTCCTTCTTTCTTCCCTTCCTTCCTTCCATCTGTCCTTCCTCCCCTCCTTCCTTTCCTTCCTTCCCTCCTTCCTTCCTTCCTCCTTTCCTTCCTTCCCTCCTTCCTTCCTTCCTTCCTTCCTTCCTGCCTTCTTTCCTTCCTTGACTCGAGGACAACAGGAGGGTTAATCTGTTTATCTTGAGTTTATTCAGTGTGTGGATGAAAATTAGTCACAAGGCCACTAAAACATTACATTTGTCTTGTTCATTTATTGTTAAAACGTGTACCAACAACTCCTGGAAAGCAATATTGATTCTGAAAGGATTAAAGTTAATGACCATGTATATCCAAAATATCAATATGTGTACGTCAACAAAAATTATAAAGTTAAGATTTCATCTGGTTTGAAAAAACATAAATTGGACATGTTTTCGGAAACATGCTTATTTGTTTTCTTACTCTGAGTTTAATGAGAAAATCAATACCACGTTCATGTCATGAAGTTCGGAGCTGGAGCTGGGACTAATTAGATTTGCATACAGACGAGAAGCAGAAGGAAAAAGCTGCTCTCAGTTATGCAAAAGTGACGATTTGCAGATCGTACTTAGATGGTTTAACATTTCTTGTCAAAAACCTGTTTCTTCGCAGCGGTTCAGCTGGTTGCCTAGCAACCTCACTGTTGATGCTAATGGCTTATTTTCTGGTAGGTTACTCCACACTTTTGATGAATGTCACTCAATGGAAATTAAAGAGTCATGCAACATTTTCAGTGTATGATTCGGCAAAGGTTTCGGTCTTTTCCATAGACGCTGTCCTCCAGCTGACTTTAGTTACATTATATCATCCCGACTGGGACTAACTTCATTAAACAAGGTAGCTATCCAAAGTTACAGACCAATATATCAGAGAGGAAGTTCAGTGAAAACTACAATCTCCATATCTCACTCTACGCATTCCTGTAAGTTGCTAGGTGGGGTCTCCATGGATCAGACTTGTTTTTTCCAGCACATCCCACAGATGCTCAATCAGATTGAGATCTGGGGAATTTGGGAACTCTTTGTCATGTTCCTCAAACCATTCCTGAATATTTTTTTTTGTAGTGTGACAGGGTGTGTTATCCTGCTGAAAGAGGCCACTGCCTTCAGGGAACACTGTTGCTAGGTGGTACATTTCAAAGTAACATCCTTGGGAATACCAGGACCAAAGGTTTCCCAGCAGAACATTGCCCAGAGCTGCCCAGAACTGCTTCTGCTGGCTCTCCTTGATCCCATAATGCATCCTGATGCCATCTCCTCACAAGGTAAACAACACACATGCACACAGATATTCACATAATCTAGAAGAACATGTGATCAATCAGACCACGCAACCTTCTTCCATTGCTCCATGGTCCAGTTGTTTCTCACGAGCCCATTGTAGGCGCTTTCGGTGGTGGACAGTGGTCAGCATGGACACTATGACAGTTCTGCAATCTATCATAGCCAGCATTAACTTTTTCAGCAGTTTGTGAGGCTTCAAGAGGAAAAGTCTTCGCTTCTCATGTGGATCTATGAGCTTTGGGTGCCAATGACCCTGTCACAGGTGCACTGGTTGTCCTTCTTTGGACCACTTTTGGAAGGTATTGACTACTGCATACCAGGAACACCATACAAAGACCTGCTGGTTTGTCCTTCCTTCTTTTCTTTCAGACATGCACACAGCCTTGCACATAATCTAGAAGAACATGTGATCAATCAGACCTGGCCACCTTCTTCTATCGCTCCATGGTCCATTTTTGATTCTCACAAGCACATTATATGTGCTTTCGGCGGTGGACAGTGGTCAGCATGGACACAATGACAGTTCTGCAGCCTACCATAGTCACCACTAACTTTTTCAGCACTTTATGAGACTTGCCAATGATACACAAGTTCACTGGTTGTCCTTCTTTGGACCATTTTTGGAAGGTATTAACTACTGCATACCAGGAACACCCTATAAAGACCTGCTGTTTTGGAGATGCTGTGACCCAGTGTTAGTATGTCTTTCATGTCTGTCTTCCACATTTGATACACAGTGGATCATAGTCAGTGGATCATGTTCTGGCGCCTGACTTTCTAAGATTACTGGAAAATACCAACACATCGGATAAGAATACTTGGCAAGGCCCCATAAGTCTAGATCATATTCTGTTTAGGTTACTTCTTGGGGAAATACTGTACATGCCAGCAATACTATATACGCTGTTCACTCTTGGTGGCGGAGTATCATCACAATTGTACCTATCCTGCATGTTATCTGTTTAACATACATTAAGAAAGAACTCCTGATTCGTCTCATCTTTGTATCTTCAAGATCATCACAGTGACATCGACTCTCACCCAGCCATCTCGCCATCACAATTTGGCCTCAGATCCCATTTTTCCTGCTTCCAACACATAAAACCTCAAGAACTGATTGTTCACTTGCTGTCTAATATGCCAGATGCCACTTTAATGAGATAATCAATGTAATTCACTTCATTTGTCAGTGGTTTAAATGTTGTATATGTTGAGATAGAGCAATTTCAGTGCTGAACAGAGCAGACATGAAAAGTGAAAGTCAAGTTATGAGCTCGGGTCAATTTAAGATTAAGTCGTAATACCAGGGCTCGTGTCAAAGGGTGCAAACTTTGGTTTATCTTGGAAAGTGAAACCTATTTTCAAAGTTTGATGTTATATATACATGTTCAGTTCAGTGGTCAGCTGTATCTTCTGTTAAAGTCCCTTCAGTGTCTTTACATCACTCTGTGTTCATCTATAGGACCATCAGCTAACAAGCTCCCTTTCAGCCTGGAGCCATGTCCCTGTAATGTACACCAGAGAACCGCATCGTCTCCCTTCACATGGGATCCCTTTGAGGACAGCCACAGCACAGTTTTTCCATCTCGGACCACTGTGTGAACTTTTAATGCGATTACCGGCCACATAGGATGACACGAGTCCAGGCCATGGCGTCCGTTTTCCCAAAGCGAACATAAGAGGTTTGGATGGATGGTGGGCAAATACCCCCACATATCCCTCCTGGCAATCACTCCAGCCTCCTTCTCTGGTCATCCTCTAATTTCCAAAGGGTCACTAATCTAATATTAAAGGACTGTGACAGTAATGAGCGCTGCGGATGTGTGGTCCGAGGCTGCGGGATTAAATGGGCGCACTTACAATACCAGTAAACCGGGGCCAATCTCAGCAATATTTAGCCGGACGTTGAGCTGCAGTGCCTGAGCCTCAAGTCATGTTAGCTTAACACCAAACGCCACTCAAGTACTAAGGGGGTGGGGAGGTGTGTGTGCGTGTGTTTGTGTGTGATGCTCCATTAGAAGCTGAGAAGCCAAACATTTCAACGGGTCACATACTTGACTTAGCAATGAAACATTTGCTGCTTCCCAAAGTCTTCCACTCCAACTTCCCCAGACAGTTTAAGTGGATTCACCTGAGCGTTGCTTCAGTTTTATAAACTCTGGAGTTAAATAACAATGGACTCATTCATCCCTGCTGCAATTACAGCATATTGCTTGATTTACACATTAAATTAGGAAGCCTCTTGAGCCTGTGCAACAAATATTCTGCTGTATTTTTTTATTGTTGCCCTACATGGAGGAACTCCATCTTTCATTTTTGACATTTGCTTGCAATTGTGTTTTTGTTTTAACTGATAATGTGTTGGGTTTTATTCAAAAATTATGTCTGCCAAGCAAATTTCTCTTTAAAAAACAATCAGAATCTGAATTGTCACATCTCTCCCTGCACACTCTGATGTCTCCTCTTTCTTTCTCACACACTCTCCTTCGATGTCTGCACACTTGAGGCCAAGAATATGAGATCAATTAAAACTCAGAGCAGGTCCTACAACCATGCTCTCTCTCTTGGCAGGCGTCCTGGTAACACGTTGCACATTCTTTGCTCCATCGAGGCTTGCTCTCTCTCTCTCTCTCTCTCTCTCTCTCTCCCCCCCTTATTTCCAAAACCCACATAAGACAAACAGGGACTGGTGGCTCGGGATGCGTGCAAGGCTCAGACACACACAACAACAAAGACACAGGAGATCACAGTGGGAATTAGGGTATTCCCCAGAGAACAGAGGGGAGGATGATGGTGGTTATGAGGTAAATCTGCTGTGAAATCTCCCCCGTGCAGAAAGTGTGCAGGACAATGCCGTCTGCTCGGCCCTGATGTGACAAGAATGAGGTCGGGGTGCATGAACCCTGAGTAAGTCCAGGGAATTAGGTGCCGAAGGCGATGGCAGTGCTTCGTTAAGACCAGGGGTCACTCATTAAGGCCAGGATCCTTCCTTCAGCTTAAATGTCTTGGAGGAGAGGGGGGCTTCAAAGCGATTATGATCAGACATGGTTATCCATGTCGACCAGGGTCAGAAGTTAAAGCATCCCTGGTGACTGCCTGTCCCAGGATGGTACCCTTCCCCTCCCCCCTTTAGCTCCTTGTAAGACATCACTGGAAGTCCAGAGGGATTTATTTTCTTTTTTTTTTCATTAATGCCACCACAAAAATCCTGCAAGCCATATGGTACTAAAACATTTTTTATGCTCCTGTGTCATAAAATGAAATATAAGTCATGATAAAATACTTATGTCAAATATTATTCTCCAATATAGCCACAAAACTATTTATATTGTGTGATAAAAACATATTTTTGACATTTATGTTTGAAGTAAAATCAGCAACAAAATAATTTATTCATGTCACATCACATAATAAACCAGATTTTTTTGGAGGTGTGCCAAAACAGTGTCAGTAGAAAACTAAACATTATCCATTCACTGAACGAAGATTATGAAAATAAAATGCTGAAAACTATCTTAAAACATTGCATTTTCCTCTGAGAATTAAATGAACGTGAATCATCTTCCTTGTTAGTGCAGAAGAAGAAACTTGACTATCACATGACAGCACAAGGCCTTCTGCACCTACTGGACTCCACCAACAATAGCTCACTGAAATTAACATTAGGGTTTAGTTGCAGTCTTGCGGACTTCCACTAACACTACACGACACACCCACTTTACTACACGACACCCCAGCTCCTGTCACCCTAACAACATGTTACACTCCCCTCCTTTAACCATGTGGGTGTGTCATGAACTGAAGTGGGTGTGACGTATACACTGGGGTTTTTAAGAGCCTCTTGAAACTACTAGTAGGTTTTGTAGGCCCCTACTAGCTCATATATTTGGGACAGATAGGCTGATAACAGTCAAATCCTGCACTCTGAGTCTCTGTTAGGGCCGGAGCCAAAGCAGCAATGTGGGATGAACGTGTCACTTCCTCCACAGCTACATCTGTGCTGCACATCTCTGTAACCACGTGGATTTACACTGGCGATTTCGCAGCCGCTGCTCATGAATGTACATGATGGAGGTCCTCACTGAGGTCCTCTTTCATGTCACTGTCAAAACAACTCGTTAGCTCAGGCGAAAACAGGACAGGTTCCTAAAAATCCTCCCCACTCTGTATGATTGTCTTCAGAGCCTTGCATGGTTTATTTTATGTGTTTTTTAGCCAGTTTTTTTTACCCCCCCTTGTCTGTCAGCCAACCCTCGACCCCCCCTGAATTCTCATCCTCTCTTCTGTCTCTGTGTGTTTATCTCTCTTTGAGATGAAACTTTGATGCACTTATGGAACGCAGAGCTCTCCCTGTGCAGGGAGTCTGAGAGAGGCCACACACCCCCAAACACACACACACACACACACACACACACACACACACACCTCAAATGCCCTCCACTCAGCAGCTGCGTCCCACTGTTTGCTTTAAAGGAAGCCCCCCCCCCCCCTATACACACACACACACACACACACTCTCCTCGCTGGCGGCGTACGCCTGCCGCTGCCCGTCGGGACCCGGCTGTGTGTTTGCTGCTGCTGGCTTTGATTTGCTGTTTTGTGCGGAGGTCCTGCAGCCGTCCCGGGCCACTGTGGGTTCGGATGGGGTGGTGTGTGGGGGAGATGGTGCTGGTGGCGCTGACAGCACCTCCTCAAGGTATTCCACATCATTTGTCATCTTCATCCCACACAGTCTTTTTTTTTTTTTTCTCTCTGTTACATCAAAACAGTCCAGTCCCTCCACTTCCAAAAAATGTTTCAAACAGAGGTTCAGAATTAAAATTGGTTTCATGAGCTTCATCCACACAGGGCCTGACTGATGTGGAGACCTCATGCAATTCATGCTTTAACTATCATGAACGCACGACAACCATTGAAATATCTGGGTCTGAAATACATATTATATACAGTAAAAGTAAAGATTTTGAGGCTTCATGTTTTCTAGTTTAGGTTTTCAGAGTTGTTTCCACTACTGCCTCCAATTATCCGACCAGGAGTAAAACAGGAAGCCCGACCGCACAAGAACCACAAAATAAAACCAGGTTCAACCATCATGTATAATGTTACAGAATTAAATTAAGTCCAAATCAATACTGAAATGAAGTTAGGAATCCTCAACACATCAAAGTTAAACTAAATGTGTTAAAGCCTCTGAGCACATTTTATTGGTTATTTCATGATGAACTGAATCTTAAAAAATGAAGAAAATTTGCACAATGCACAATATAAAAGAACATTACTGCACTTTTTAAGTTGCACCATGAATATCATACAATTTCTCAACTTTGCATCTAAACATCTTTTATAATTTAAGTTTTAATTATTCAATATTCAAGACAATATTTGGATGTAATTCTCAGTTTGCACAAAAATGCAATGTATTTTTTAGTATTTCTATTTTACTATTAATATTATGAAACTATTAAATAACTGGCATGATGATGACTGACAACAATGATTTTAAGTGTCTGGACATCCCTGTATAAGAACAGCAGGTAACATTACTACAGTTGTTTTTTGCACATGCACCGTTACACTAATATTTGTCTTTATGGATGACTGCATGACTACACATGATGCCTTTTTATTGCAATTACTTTGTGTTTTCTGTACATGCACTGTCATAGTAATAGCTGTCTTTACTATTAGCAACATTGGCTATAGAGTGAAATATATATTCAAATATTTTTTAATGCTTTTACACTCTCATCGCATCTGAAAGGGATCAAATTAGCATCTAGTGTATTTTTAAATTGGGGGGATTCAGTTTGAATTATCCCGGTCATGTGAGACAAGGAGGGCAAAGCCAAGTGGAGCATTTGAAGAGTTTGGAGGATGCTGTCCTGCCCTGACAGAGGCAGACGTGCAGCTCTCTCCCCAAAGTGTGTTTCTGTGTGTTGGGCTGTGTATGGGAGGACGCCCCGAGGGCAGATGAACCTGGAACATTAAGCCTTGCCATGGCGGCTCAGCGCAGCTCTGAGCCTTGAGCCGCTTTGGCAGCTTGCCTGGGGTGGAGGTGGCAGCGGGGTGGCACAGGTTTGGAAAAGGCCCCTCAGCTTGCTCCTCTTCACTCCTCTGGGACACACACAACCAACTCTCTGTCCAGTGGAAAATGATGTTGTTGCTTTTATTTTTGGACTCACGTACACACGCCACAGAGAGGGGAAAACTTGGCTTGAGTGGCCTTTGTTTGACCGTGTTCATCCAGAAAGCAGCAAGAATCAAATAATTATGGATGATGGATGAAAATTAGCATGTTGGGTTCAGTGGCTGGACACGTCGTTATGATGCAAACAGAAAATGTGTCACAGAACCTTTGAAAACTTCCCAAAATAATCACCTTTGGAGCAGACGCCAGGTTGTTCTCGGCCTCTGGGAAATGATCAGAAAAGCAACAAACAAACAGGATTTACATGACAGAACATCTTCAAAAGGAAGCTATCAGTGCTGTGATTATGAGCTTCTTGGTCAGTACAAACCAGAGCTGTTTGTTTGATTACCAAATCGGCAGAAAAGACAAGAAAGAAGCCACTGCTGGCTAAATTATTTTAAAGCTTCTCTGAATTAGTTTTGGCTAAACCTCACATCTGTCACTTTGAAAGAATCGTCACTTTGTCCAAACAGGAGAAGCAGATTTGACATTGTGCATGCTGGCTCACTGTCACACCGTCATAACTAACTGTGGCACTATTATTTGAACAAAACAATTATTAACTGTGAAAAAAATTGTGTAATTTAGAAAGAAAAGAGAAACAGAACACTGATGTGCTGCTTCATTATTAATCTGTAGCTTATTAGCCAGTTTAGGTCTTACTACATGTTGCGGTTGGTCAATGCATCATTTTGATCAAGACTGAAATATCTCAACTATTGGACAGAATACCATGAAATTTGGCACAGACAGATGTTTATTAATTCTTATAACTTGTGATCTGTTAACTTTCTTTCTGATCTAGTGCCATATCTCACCAATACCTGCATCTAACACCTTGGTTTATGACTCAACATTTAAAAAAAAACAAACCCAAATTAACTTTGTGTTGGCAAATTTAAGCTACTACACATCAGTGGTAGGCAAATTGCGACCCGTGGCCCACATTTGACCCTCCAACAAAAATATTTGTGCCCTATAACGAAAGCTGAAGTTTTCCCTTTTATACATGACATATTAATAAATCTACAGTAGGCTAGATGATAGTGGGAAAACTGCCGGAGGATTGGCAAAGATGGATTAAATCAGAAGTTCTGTCTTAATACATATTTTAATACGAGCTCGGTTCATGTATGCATGCCTGAGACACTGATGATGACACTTATACTGTCACAGAGTGGGTCAAATATCTTCAGGACACAGTTTGAGCAGAATGCGATATCCTTTGTGAGGCACCTCAAGTTATTCCGGTCTATTATCAATCATACTTTGACATGTTTCTTCAGTCATTATGGTGCCCCGCTGAGTATGGCATGGTAAGAGAAAATACATACTAACAGTAGATAACGATGTAAACACACACAACACATGTAAATCCCAATGAAGATAAACTTGTAATTGACATAGGCTGAAAAGTAAACTAACATTACCTTAAAATAGGATTAAACCTTTAACCTCCTGTTTGAGAGGTGAAATGCAATTATAACCCAGGTCACAAAGGGTTAACAACCCGGAAGTGCTCTAGCCAATCAGAAAGCAGGTTAATCAAACACTGTGGGGAGAAGATGAGCTGCTATAACAGAGAAAACAGTAAAAACATAATATAACATTATCAAGTTATAAAAGTACTCTGTTATAAGCTTTAATATGTGTGTGTGAAAGAGATAAGTCCTGCTCACTAACACAGAGGAGCTCCTTAATTGGTGAGTCCCGGTAAAAAAATAAATAATTAAATGCTGTGGCAGAAGATGCTAGGCTAAGCGCTAAGCTAACCAGTTTATGTGAATGAGTGTAGAAGTTGTCAAGTTATAAAACAAACAGTCTGTACTCTTTTATAAGCTTTAATGTGAGTGTGTGTGAGAGAGAGGGAGATAAATCATGCTTACTGACACAGAGGAGCTCCTTAATTGGTGAGTCCCGGTACAAAATAAATAATTAAATGCTGCAGCAGAAGATGCTAGGCTAAGCGCTAAGCTAACCAGTTAGCGTAGAAGCTAATAAAAGTTTGCATTGGATTATAAATAGCGCAATTTGCCGACTGTTTTAGAGCTGTGTGATAACAATAGCTAATGTTTTCTGTGGTAAAGCTACTAAACTGTTTAATATGCCTATGAAACAAAATGTTAACTAAGTAGTGTTTAATTTCATTTGTATGTAGTGAATCTAATGTTAAAAAGAACATAATAATTTAGTGATGAAATTCACATTTTAGATTTGTAGTTTATGCAGTATTGTAAAAATGTAAGTATCTACAATGTGAAGATAAAATAGAAGTTAAGTTTTACTTTATTCAGAAATTAATGTACTGTAAAGCTAATTTAAAATGGATTGATTGTACAGTTTATGCATTTCAAATGAAGGAATTAAGGCATTTGAAAGGCAATTGATTAATTAACTATTTTGGCTATGTCGATGATTACAGGTCAGGTTTTCTGAGGTGATTTGAAATTGATGGCGAGCCGACCCAGATGAGACGTCTGTGACCTGCAGAGCTGAGAGCTACCAACCTTCCCTGTCTCCTTCTACAACAGGTAGGATAAATATCATAATCTGAACTAAGCCAGCTCTACTCTTACACTCAGCTCCGAGCACTACTTGTACAACCCCAAATCTCATACTGTGACCTTACTTTTTTATTTTTTACATTCCTTCACTCACCCTAGCTGTGCCTGCAGAAGGAGTCATAACAATCACTGTGTTTAATTAGTGGACTATATTATTGATAAGATGTATTATTGTGTCTTGGTTATGCTGCTTTTGTTTTTTTCTGATGGATAAGCAAACAACTGTAAGGTTTAATTGAGTTGTGTCAAAATCAGTACATCACTGAACGCTCCTGGTGTTGGTCCATTGTCGTACATTTGATCCCACACGTCCTCCACCAGACGACTTACTCTCCTATATCAGGTGGAATTTGGACTGATCCACTTTCAATTCGGTCTGTGCCATTTTAAATCTCATTTTTTCCAACTCCAGTTGCATTTCAATTTCTGTATGTTATATGATTCTCCAAGTGAAACATTAGCAGCTCTTTTTGTTGTTCAGAGTTTAACCCTGCATTAACAGAAATAGTCTGAATTGCTTCTTCTTTTAATATTTAATAAACCTCCAGCATCCACCAAGTTTACCTTCAAATTTGAGCGCTTTTATGGAGCAGCACAGATCACACGTACATGAAACATAAACATAGCGTTAAAAGCAAATGATATGCTCCAAAAAAACCCAAAAACATGCTGTTTTATGGGCCAAATTGAGCCTTTGAGGCCAGCTGGGTTTTCATATCAATATCAATATTAGGTCATTTTTAGGTAATTTTTTCCAGGTTGTTGCATTTCCACCTCTAAACATCTGCTCTGCATCAATGTAATACAACATTTAAACATGAGGCCTATATGCAGGAGTAAGAAATGTGAATATTGTGTGAAAACTGGGTCTTAAATATTGCTGTCATTTATCAGATATGGTTATGGATTGGAGGAAATATGCTTATAGATTTACAGTATAAGTTCCTGTGACTCTTTAGTACCTGGAACTATTTAGAAAAGGGACGATTTACACCAACCTGCAAACTCAAAAGGCTAAATGAGTATTTCTGATGGATCTCCACACATTTTCCTTCTCCCTTTCTAGTAATAAACGATAAAAATGAACTTTAAAATCAGCCGTAATATGTTTTTTTTAAATTTGAATGCAAAAAGGAATCATTGGGAGACCTTCTCGAAGCACCTGTATATCATTTTTTCCTGCTACCTGGGTACAGGTGGTATCGTTCACGCTCCACCTTCCAAAACGAAAAGAAAAGCAGGAAATGCTACTTGATGCAAATGTAGCCTTATTAGTTTCTCTTTTGTCTGTCTCTCCCTCCTTTCTCTCTCTCCTTTCTTTCTTTCTCTCTATTTTCTCTGTCTCTGTCTCTTTGTAGTTAGAGCACCAGAAGCTGTGGAGAGAAGAATCCAAGCCAGCCATCAAAGCTATTGAAGCATTACTCCATCCTCCTCCTCCTCTCTCTCTCTCTCTCTCTCTCTCTCTCTCTCTCTCTCTCTCTCTCTCTCTCTCTCTCTCTCTCTCTCTCTCTCTCTCTCTCTCTCTCTCCCTCTCTCCCTCTGTTCAGGCCTTGCTGTGTTTTTGGCAGTTACTACTGACCATCATGAACGTCATTGCCAATTTTTGTGAAAACTGGCACATATGGCAGCTGAAGTGCCATATGCCATACAGAATATTTTTTGGCCATTTCCCCCATTTGTATAATCGCTGGATCCGGTATAAAAGTGGCTCATTATTAATTCATTCCTTCCCAGTTTTTTTTTTTTTTTTTTTCCTTCTCCCTTTTCAGTTCCCCTCTGAGTTTTTTTTTTTTCTCCTATTTTCTCATTTTCCTTCATTTTTTTCCAGATCCATTTGATGTCTGTGTGGACAGGATCGACAACTTAATTTAATGCACAGTGAGGGGATTAAAGCGTTTGGTTAATTCAAAACTAAATGTGGGGATTATTGCCAGTGCGGAAGTCCATCTTCCTGCATTAATCTTGTTTGTATTCTCCACTACAAAAGTACAAATTAGGTTTTAAATGCTTTGCATCACAACTAAATTGAATTATTGTAACAACAACCCACTGCTTGTGATATTTATTTTTAAATAATAATTCATCTTGTGGGTGAAACCGGCACGCAGCTCTGATTATAATACTTAGTTTTACAACGCTGTACTTTGCTGAATATGTCTTTTAAAAAGGTCAAAGATGTTTTCTGGGAATAACTACACAACTTTTAATTTGTTATTAGGATAAAATAAATTAGTTCCAGTTAAATTAATGGATTAATTTAGACAGTATTTTGTCATTTAATTCAAGATATAAGGAGAATGATTATTGGATGGCTACTTCGGTTTACATTGAGCCCTTTGACTTGGTTTTTCAGGAAGATCACATGACTAATTAAGGAAATTATAACCCCCATTATATATTATGTGATCACATCCAATACAAAAATAACCCTGCTTTTATTCTATATGTTCTATATCGTCAACACATTCAATGAAAAGACCCAAAAACTCTTCTACTACTACTTTCTGACTTCCCTACTCTGTCTGTCTGTGACCCATCGGCTCCAACTAAAGACACAAATATTTAAAAAATGACATAAATATCAAGTTTCAGTCAATTTCCTTAAATAGCTGCCGGGCACTGTGGGTTGTTTTAGTACGCATTCTCCAATGGGAGGAAATAGTGGATTTATTGGAGGGTCTATTTTCAGCTGTGGATTGATATACATTTTTGGGCTGTGAGAAGTATTTCTGGCAGCTGGACTCGGGGTGTGTGTGTGTGTGTGTGAACATGAACTACAGTGTGTGTGTCCATGGTGATGAAGGAACATGTCATCCAGTGCAGCGGTGTGGCTCATCAACCTTGCTTGTTAGTAGATAGTTAGATTGTTAGTTTTGGTCTTTTTGTGAGATTTATTGACAATAAGATATTTAATCTTTTTAAAATGCACCTTTAGTTGATTCTTATATTCTAATTTCTCTTGATTTTGGTGCTAAAATCTGCCTTTTCCTTTTTTTTATTAACTGTAATTTCTGTTTTTATCAGTTTATTCCTGAAGAGCCAAAAAAAGAAAAGAAAAAAGAAGACACCTCACTTCCTGTGTGACGGAGGAGCCATCATGAACTGGCTGAAGGTTGACTCACTGTTATGTTATATCATTGAGGCTGAGTCGCAGGATCGCAGGATTGACGTTTTATTTATTACATTTATAAAAAGGAAAAAAAAGGAAAAAAATTAGATTAAACGAGCCAAAACCTCTCGGACACAGAGAAGCCTTTTCCCTCTTCCTCCTCACTCTGTCTCACATGAGCAGATTTCACATTCCTCATCCTCTATCGCAGGAATTGTCTCCTCGTGTGTGTCTGTGTGTGTGTGTGTGTGTGTGTGTGTGTGTGTGTGTGTGTGTGTGTGTGTGTGTAGGAAGGAAAGACATAGTGAGAGACACACACACACACACACACAAACATCCCACCCTTCCTCTTTAGCTCTTTTTTTTTTGTTGCCTCAGATTCGCTGCCTCTCTCTTCCTTCTCCTCTTCTGCCCTCCATTGGAAAGTAATCGCACATTCACAGTCCCGTGTGTGTGTGTGTGTGTGTGTGTGTGTGTGTGTGTGTGTGTTGCAGCTCGTCAATGACCACATCAGTTAGCTATTTTTTTATTTATTTATTTATTTATTTAATTATTTATTTATTTCCTTGTGCTGTTCCACTCCTCCATTGCATCTGGGCTCGGTGTACAGCAGCCAAACCTCACAGCCGGAGCTCCACACCACTGATTTCTGATTTAAACAATGATGATGTTTCCTAATAGATAATAATCAGGACATAGAAACGCTGCGTCCTAGATCAGTCACCACTAAATAATCACTTTACACTTTTCACTCCACAGTGCTTCTCAACCTTTTTACTTCATGACTCCTTTTTACAATACAACAATGATCACAGGTTAGACTCTCAGCTGTTTAACTACAGTCATATTTCTCTTCATTCACTCAATGTATCATTTCTAATTATAGGTTTTAAAGGCTTTACATCACAATTAATTTGGTTTTATTGGTACAACAACCCAAACCAGCATTCAGCCCTGATTATAACACTTAATTTAACCCTTAAACAGGCAGGAATGGAAAATGAGATGTAAAAAACATAATTTGATGTTACTAATTATGTCATTTACACCTAAAGTAAAATATTTCCACTCATATTTTTAATATATTTTGGATTTTATGAGATGTGTCTCCACCAGGATGTGTTGCCCTTATTAAGGCATACAATGGTGATAATGGTAAAACACTTAAATGTGTTATTTAACATAGAAAAGTGATACATTCTGCTCATTAATACTAGTTTCTAAACTGATTTTTATAATTTTATAACTACCACAAGCTTCAATTCTACCAATTAAAGGCACATATACATTTAAACAACCACCTTAACCAATCATGCTCCTTAAAGAGTCTGTATCTCCTGGTGCACGCTGCCTGTTTTAAGGGTTAAGTCTGAAAAATAATCAGTATTTTCTGATCTTGTGACTTCTCCAATTCATCCTTTGATCTTTTGTCATTATAAAAAAATAGGTTTTAAAGGCTTTACATCACAATTAATTTGGTTAATAACCCAGATCAGCATACAGCCCTGATTATAACACTTAATTTAACAAGTCTGTACTTATTTTTTGAGTATTTTCTGGAGGTTTGAGGATGTAAATGTGAGAAAAGTCTGAAAAGTAATCAGTATTTTCTGATCTTGTGACTTTTCCAATTCATCCTCTGATCTTTTGCCATTATAAAAAAAATAGGTTTTAAAGGCTTAACATCACAATTAATTTGGGTTTATTGTTACAACAACTCAAATCAGCATACAACCCTGATTATAACACTTAATTTAACAAGTATGTGCTTATTCTTTTAGTATTTTCTGGAGGTTTGAGGATGTAAAAGTGAGAAAAGTGTGAAAAATAATCAGTATTTTCTCATCTTGTGACTTCTCCAATTGATCCTCTGATCTTTTGTACTTTTATAGCTATGACAATTTACACATTTATCAACTTTAATGAAGAATTGCATGAATGGATATTTTGTGAAAAGTGGTGATTTTTCATATTGCAGTGCAAATATTTAACATTTTGAATTCAACAATGACTTTAGCTGTAGCTCAGTATCATATTCACACCATGATGTGCTTTTCTTTCCACAATTTCAGGAGCCACTAGTAAACTTCTGTAATAAAAATAATCTGAATTTGTTGCTGTAACAGTATGACAATCAGAGAGTGATGATAAGAAATACACGACGAGTCTGAGAAACAACAGTATCAGCTTGTTCCCAGTAATCAGTCATGACAGAGGGAACGCTTTGATGGAGACAGATTTACACTAAAATTGTAGATTATTATTATTTTTAATGCTGCAAACTGCCTCATTTTTCTACATCTCACTTGCCTTTACCTTCTCTGAATCTTACTCTTATTTCCAACACACTCCGCACATTAAGACTTTACTGTATAATATAAGAATAAAGAGATATAAACCTTCTATAAAGACAAATACAGCAATACTAGAGTTCAGTTATGTGACCATCTGCCATCTTTCACCCCAACGCCTCTGAAAAGAGTCAAATTAAAATATTACATTATATCATATTTAACATGAAGTCATACATCATACAGTATGAAAGACAATATTCTGACAAAGGTATCAGACTATAGACAATAACTATAGCTCATTTTTAATTAATGTTATTCTTAATTTCTGCAGGGTTTGTTGCAGACAGGCTCAAGATTCAAAATTCAAGACAACTTTATTAATCCCTTGAAGAGCAATTCATTTTGACAGCTCGCACCACAACACACTCATACACATAAATAACATAATATCTTGGTCAGATTTTATCTAGTGTGACCTACAGTATAGAAAAATGGAAATAAAATGCATCTTTTTTTTATGCAAATGTTCAAATTCTATAAGATAGTGATTGTGACTGTCTATTTTTTCCATAAATTGCAATTTTTCAGCTCAAATTTGCAGCAAAAATTGAGGTCTAGATTCTTTAAACGAGGCCTATTGACTATCTATTTCCAATAAAATATGTGTTAACCCGGTCAGTTTTGACCCGGGAGGATGAAAGTTGCAGGAGGACAACACCAGGGTTAACGTGCAAGATCAGTGTGCAAAGTCTGCAGGCCCCTAGTCCAATAAATGGTT
Organism: Scomber colias; assembly: GCA_021039105.1. Lineage (NCBI taxonomy): Eukaryota > Metazoa > Chordata > Actinopteri > Scombriformes > Scombridae > Scomber > Scomber colias. The sequence goes on from JAJDFG010000817.1 coordinate 57,351, forward strand.
TATTAAGAAGTCGCCTATACAAGCTGTGAATGATACAAATGCATTACAGTATATAAAACATACATATACAACAGCAGACAGGAAATACATATTAACACTGGAAGCAGCCTTATACAACTACAGACAGTTACTGAATCACCATAATTAAAATATAACATCATATTTAACATGAAGTCATACATCATACAGTATGAAAGACAATAACTGTAGTTCATTTTTTATTAATTTTATTCTTAATTTCTGCAGGTTTTGTTGCAGACAGGCTCAAGATTCAAGATTCAAGACAACTTTATTAATCCCTTGAAAGACAATTCATTTGACAGCTCGCACCACAACACACTCATACACATAAATAACAACTTAAACCACAGAAGAAGAAGAAAGAAATGTGCAAAATCAGTGTGCAAAGTCTGCAGGCCCCTAGTCCAATAAATAGTTTATTAAGAAGTCGCCTATACAAGCTGTGAATGATAGGCAAGGCAAGGCAGTTTTATTTATATAGCGCATTTCATACACAATGGCAACTCAATGTGCTTTATATAAAACAGAAAAACATGCAATTTGAGAAACATTAAAACATACAATTAACTCCCCACAAAAAAATGCTAGTGCAGTTGGATACAAATGCATTACAGTATCCAACTGCACAGATACAACTGGACCTCATAGATTTGTTCAACAGTCGGACGGCAGAGGAAATACATATTAACACTGGAAGACATTTACTGAATCAGCTGAGGGGGGGGGGGTTAACGCCTTGCTAAAAGTCAGTATACTGATCGTTAGGGCTGGGCCAAAAAAATCGATTTTTATATTAAGTAGCAGTTTAGTTTATTTTAAGATGTTGGTGGATGAGGATGTTTTTTGTGAGGGCAGGTTTTACAGTTTTAAAAAAGCTAAATATGACTTACGATGTATTATCAAGTGTTTGTGGTTCAACCTGTTCACAATAATTGAAATATAAAATTGCAATACTTGTTTAATCAGAATCGCAATTTAAAATCGAATCGGGACCCAAAAATCGTTAGAGAATCGAATCGGCACAAAAGCGTATCGGCCCAGCCCTACTGATAGTAGACCTATAGGGAGATATTTGACTTTAGAAGCAGAAAGTTTTGCCAGGTGGAGAATAAAGTCTTTAAATGTCTTTTCAGGTAGAACTTTTACATATGAAGTATTTAAGCTGTTTTATAAAAGGAACAATGTGTCCCACAGCATCTTTGTTTTATTTACTTATTTATTCATATATGTGTGTGTGTGTGTGTGTGTGTGTGTGTGTGTGTCGGGCTATCGGAGACAAAATGAACTCCTCATATCAAAGTGGAGGGATCTTTATTAAACAGCTTTGTTGGAAACAATAACTGTCAACATGTCCGCAGCTGAGGACTTCTGGGTGAATCACTCTGTTTTCCTTGTGATGTGTTTACCCATCGAAGATCAATGCATTCGTCTCCCGAGCTTGCTGCTTTTCTTTTTTTCTTCTTTTTTTCCGCTCCTCCTTTCCTTTGCTCCGTAACACACAAAACATGCCTAATATTTGATGAGATGCGGTGACAGGAAGGCATTACGTCCGGGACGCAGCGCTGCAAGAGAGAGAGTTGTCTGTCTGCTGAAATTCATTTGCAAAAAGCTTCTGTTGTCATTCTCGTGATACGACGCCGACGGACAAAAAGGGGGGAAGAGAAAGAGAGAGAGAAGGAGAGACAGAGAGACAGAGAGAGAAAGGGGAATTCATTTATCATTACAGGATAAAAAGACAAAGTTTAGTTTAAAAAAAAAAAAAGTTGCTCAAGCAGGTTTTTTTGTAAAGGAAATATTAAAGAACGCCTGTTGATCCATGATAAAAATATGATTCTGTCAGGAAGTCTTTTTTATAATTAATATCCGAGGCATTTATCAGCGTAACGTTGATCCCACAAGATGTTGCATGATGATGATGATAGTGAATTAATCATGGTGTTCGGGTATCAACCTGCTTTCCTCATACAGTATTTATCCATCAGGTAATTTCACCTGACGGGAACCTCGGTTAGACGAGCTAACGCAGGAACATGTCAAAAACTTTTCATTTCTCGGGTTTAAGTGCTAATTGTGCAGGTTGGATTTCGGGTTTTTGATCACATTTACGTCATTTCATTTAACTCAAAGTGACGTTAGCTTAATGTTTGTTAAGAAATATGACAATTGAAGAGTTATTACTTCTTTAAATGCATTGATTTAATCTAGGCTTGCTGCTATTTTCAGGTCAAGCTAACGGCCATATTGGTTGACTCTGATTCCTTTAACTCTTACATACTGCTCCGGGTCAAATTTGACCCATTTTAAATCTCAGAGTTATAACCCTAACACCTTATACACATTTCTTTTAGTCCAATTTCATCTAGTGTGGCCTACAGTATACAAAAATGGAAATAAATAGCATCTTTTTTTATTTGTTGTGCAGGGTTTAGGGGTTATGTGTTGTCCTTGAGTCAAGGAAGGAAAGGAAGGGAGGAAGAAGAAAGGAAAGGAGGGAGTGACGGAGGGAGGAAGTTAGGAAGGAAGGAAAGGAAGGAGGAAAGGTAGGAGGAGGGAGAAAGGAAAAGAGTAAGGACGAAGGAAGGAAGGGGGGGGAAGGAAAGAAGGAGGGAGGGAGGAAAAGAAGGAACAGTCAAAACAGACGGGGTCAATTTGACCCGGGACGATGACAGGAAGGTTAAAAAACAAACAAACTCACCATTAAAACAAATTATATTCTTCAAATTCTATAAAATGGTCATAAAATAGTGATTGTGAATGTCTATTTTTCCATAAACCGGTCAAATTTACAGCAAAAAATGAGGTATAGTTTCTTTAAATGAGGCCTATTCCCAAAAATATGTGTTAACCCAGTCAGTTTTGACCCGGGAGGATTTATCTCCAGAGTTGAATGTCTCCTTTATGAAGCAAGAAAAGTATCCGTGTGGAGCTCGATGATGGAGAGGTTAGTAGCTTGTTTGACTTCCAGAGTTTTCTCATAATCACATAAAACTTCTCTCCCACCTTTCTTATAACACAAATACGATCTTTTCTTAACCTTAAACAGATGTTTTAGTTGGCTAACCCAAACTTGTGCCATAACCACAATCATAAAAGTTGACATTGGACCTAAACACTGTCGTCATTAGACACAATCCAGAGTTTCATCCAGTGTCATATTCTTTGGGTTTGCACAGAAAGATGACGTCAATATTCACAATCCCGCCTACAAAGCTGTCGAGTGGTTTGTTTTTCTAACCGGGTTGAAATAAATATCAATGAATACAACACCAGTATGAACGTGGGCTGAGATTCAGAGTCTTAACCAGCCTAAAATATAACTGCATGAGTGCTTTATATACAAGACTGTGATTTAGGATATTTCACCAGGTAGATGATTACGCAGCTGATACTGGAGTGTGAAAACGTCATGAAAGGAAACATGATTTAACTCTTTGAAACACACTAAAGATGGGATATTTAGCCTTGTTAGCAAATAATGATAATGTTGGTAATTGTAAATCCAGTGCTTTGACCCAGAGTGAAATATCTCAACAATAATTTGATGTATTTACTGGAAATTGGGTGATACTGTTGTCTTTTCTGTGTCGAGCTTACATGTTTGTGTCTTGTGTTTTCTGCCTGGTGATCTGGTTTTTTCCCACCATCACAAACATGTAAGTCAGGGTTAATACTGCCGCTGCCCACGACTCTTTTTTTTTAGCTAGTGTCCTAATGGGATTTGGCTCTGTTCAAACTGGGCCACATTAATGACCAATCTGACAGGTTGCCGTGGCAACGTCGTCGGAGCGGAGGCGTCATCTAGCGCGTCTTGTGTGATGTCATATAATTGCGACAGCAACAACAAACGCTTGAACGGAGCCATCTCCCCAAAGATCCTCTGTCCATGGACTGATGTTTACGTCCTCCGTTGCCTCCAGTGATATCACCTAGCAACAACAACTGGAATAAGTCCTCCAGTGATATCACCTAGCAACAACAACTGGAATAAGTCCTCCAGTGATAGCAACTAGCAACAACAACTGGAATAAATCCTCCAGTGATATCACCTAGCAACAACAACTGGAATAAGTCCTCTAGTGATATCACCTAGCAACAACAACTGGAATAAGTCCTCCAGTGATATCACCTAGCAACAACAACTGGAATAAGTCCTCCAGTGATGTCACCTAGCAACAACAACTGGAATAAGTCCTCCAGTGATATCAGCTAGCAACAACAACTGGAATAAGCGCGGGTCTGGTGTCGCGTAGAGTGACGTAGCGTAGAGACATAGAGAGACGTCACAGATGGGCAAATCCGATCTGAGTGTTTGGAGCTGTTCAGACTCAGACACATCTGCCCAAATGAGATTTATGACTGTTCAGACTTCATAAGAGCATCTGGTTCCAATCTAGATTGGCTAAAAATCGGATTTTGGTTTGCAGTGTGAACGCAGCCTTAGTGTTCATGTATGGGATGCATCAAATACAAAGCATCAATTCACCCCATGGGGATCAGTAAAGTACTAAAAAAGAAGTCTGATGATCCCAAAAACACAAATCCTATTAACTTTTCTGACCTAATTACCTCATAGCGCCACCAGCAGGTCAAAATATCCACCTCAGTAGATGACACAATCTCTGAAGCTAAAGATCGACTTCTCTTCTATTTCAGCTCTACTTTGAAATTAACGTTAGCATGCTAAATGTTAGCGTGTCATGCTAACGTGATAATGGTTTTTCACGGCATGTTTCTGCTACTATGCTAAACATTACATAACATATTATATTCATGTTAAGATCCAGCAATGAGTACATCAACATGCGAACATTCAAAAAGTAACATAGGTAGTAAAATGGTAACCGTAGCAACAATTAACTCTTGGGTATCAATCATTTTGCTTTGTCTTTATATCTTTCTGTATTTGTGCCACCTCCATATTTTGATACTCCATATTTTTCTTAACTGTTCTTCGGATCCTAACCATCTCAATGCAATTAGTGCAACAACATTCAAAGAGCAGCATGCTAACATTTGCATTTAGTCAATTTAGCTAACGGACGGACAGCAATTTAGCTAACCTGGCTTAAAACAGTCACAATCTTTTTAGTATTTGCACCATTTCCATGTGACCAATATCTTACTTTGATGCTTCAGATCCTAATCTTCACAATGATTATCAAATATAAAACCATTTAAACTTAAAATACCAGTCAATAAAATCTATATATTCTTCTTCTTTTGTTTCAGATCTCAGCTCTCAGCTCTCAGTCGTCATCCCGTCAGATTTAATACCATCAGTCCGAGAGCATTAACTACATAAACCTGACATCCCAAAAGCTTGAAATCTGCCTCAATTATGAAAGGGAGTGTTGTTGAGGGAATAATACAGCTGTCAAATTATACAGATAATACACAGATACTCTGCTCCCTCAGCTGTTTCTGTCTTTAAATACACACATAAACAACGTCTCTCATACACACACATATACACACACACACACATATATATACACACACACACACACACTCGCTCTGACTCTCATTTTCACTCTCTCATTTCTTCCATCGGAGACATTTTTCACTTTGTTTGTTGAAACTGGACCACTTGTATTATTTGTGTTCTCTTCCTTCTCAGTTTTAACGGAGCCAAAAAAAAAAAAAAAATGAAGTTATAACACGAAATCTGAGTTCAACGACAAAATAAAAAGAATCGTAAATCGACGATATTTATAATAAAAAAACCAGAGCTAACACACAGTCGAGCATTAATCAACCCAACGCTGATTTCAATGTAATTTATTGTAATTTCTATGGATCAAAAATGTTTATATTGAACATTTTTGTCATGCTTTATAACACATTAATATTTCTTTATAAGGAAATTAGACTGCTGAGATTTCCTCCATGAACAGTATTTAAGAAAAATGCAAAAATCTACTATTTAAATTTCCTCATTTTATGTTTTTATAAGCACAAAAAAAAAAAAAGCCCATGAAATGAAATGAAAAGTATAAACATGTTAAGAGTGAAGCATCTTTGACAAACACAGTGTGAGACTAGCAGCTCTGCACAAACTGTGACAACTGTGTTTTATCCTTCATGGGTTTGTACTGTGAGTGTGTTTGTGTGAATTTATTCCTCCTCACTAACAATTTTTTTTTGTTTTTTTTTTTGGATGCACTACAGCGACCGACCGACCCGACCGACCATCCAGTCAAACGACAGCTGATCTGCACTTCACTCAGATTTACTCCTGTCGTCTCTCGAGGCTTTTTAAACCTTTTTTTTTTTTTTTTTTTTTTTAAGAACAGGATACGCATTGTTGTCGCATGCTGCTTGTTAAATTTTGCAGATTTAAAAAAAAAGAAGAAGAAAATTAAACAGACAATATTTGAGGTTTAAAGCTCTCTCTGTGTGTGTGAAGATGAAGTATCTCATTAAAGGTGACATAAAAAAGTATCAGAGAAGCAACTTTACACCATTAAAGAAACACTAAACGTTGAATCTGCCTAATTTGGATCTGAATTTTAATATAAACATTTTAATTTTTTAGTCCTTTAAGATAAAAGCATGTTGGCTGTGAAATAATTTAACATTGGAGTATCGTCACTGTGTTTCAGGGTTCATCATTTCAGCAGAGAGAAGAGATGTTGGTCTGCTGATCCTGCTCTGTATCTGACCGTGACCTTTGACCTCCATGGATATTATTATAGTATCATATTAAAATGAATGCAGAAGCATAAAGGACAATTCCCCTTTTGATCTTTTGCTTTTTGCCATTTGCTCTTATGGCAATATACACTTATATATACACTTTTTTATTATTTTATTTTAATAAGATGCAGACTACTATACTGCAGAATTAGATGGAAATAGACAAACTTAGACAATAAGTTCTCTTAGGTAATCAATCATATTTGTAAGTAATTTTAATTAAATGCAGAAACTGGTTAAAGGACTAATTCTGTGTTGGTGTTTTAGTGCAGTTTATATAGATATATATGTCTAATTTTACAATTTTCATTCATAAACAGCTACAGAGAAGTTAATATTCACAAACTTGTAGCAATAAAAAGATTTATAACAGGCCTGAAATCTAATAATTTTTACCATTTGGGCAGTTTTCAAATCTATTAATGAGTTAAACTTGTTCCTTATTCTGTTTAATAGACTTATCCTCCGTTTTTTAATGTGAATACTTGAGTTTAATATTAAACCTGGCTCTAAGTCCTGATCTCAGAGCACTGTGCTTCTCTGCAGTGTGCTTCTCAAGATAAATGTAGTTTATCCTCCATCTGCACTGAGCTGCACCTGACCTGAAGCTCTCTTTCCTTTCCTTCAAACAATATCAGACGTTCAACCAAAATGTGCAAATTATACACTGGCGCCCCCTAAATGAGCCTGAACACAGTACAGACAGCCAGCAGCAGCAGCAGCAGCAGCGGTCCGCCGTGTGACTGAACCCGGAGATGCTCAGCCTCTCTGCCCGCGTGTACAGCCGCCTGTCACGGCAGGGAGCCGGTGGGAGCTCACGGTTCCCTGGTGCTGCCTGATCTGGATGTGTGAGACTAAAAGAAGTACTTGAGATAAATAAATAAATAAAAAAAAATGCACAAAGGAAGTGTATTTATTGAACACACATTTAAATATATGTGGAGTGCCACTGTGCGTAAAAGTGCGTAAAAGCAGCTACAAATAAAACTCATTTCGTATGTAAAGTGAGACTTTATATCACACTATAATTGGCCTTATAATAAGAATATAATAATAATAATAATAATAGGATTTTAATATGATTTGGTTTTGAATTCAATCCAAGTGCAATTACACTTTAAATTCTCACTTTTCCCAACATCCGACTACTTAAAATGTCACTTTATTCTAATACGACCACCAACTATTGTGATTAGAATTACAATAATAATGGGGGGGTGTTGGAAGTAGGGGAAGGAGGGGGGGAGAGAAGGGTGGAAGGGGAGGGAGGGAGGGGGGGTCTTTATCCCCTTCTGCACGTCCATAAATCGCATCAAATGACAGTCGGCCAGTGAAGAGTTAAAGGGAGGAGACGGAGAGTGACACGCCTCATTGGGTAGATTATGTGCCGCAAACAAAAAGTGTGTGTCGGTGTGCCAGTCAGCCAGAGCATCGGGCCCCATCTGCACGCCTCTCTCTCTCCCTCTCACTCACTCGCTCTCTCTCTTTTCTGTCTCCCTTTATCCTTCCAGCTCTCTCTAACCCGGCTCGGTCACTCCCAGTGTCGGCGAGTATCTGCAGCAGCAGCAGCAGCAGCAGCAGCACTGTCACTCTGAGCGCACCGGGGGGGGATATGTACTGATACTACGGACCCAGACCGGGAGTGCATCACCATCTCCATCGCATCCATCCCTCTTGCTTGCTTTTGGGGGCTTTTTTCCTTCTTCTTCTTCTTCTTTTTTTTTTGCTTCTTTTTATCTGATTCGTATAACATCGCTCGCAATTCGTTTGTGGATTATTGTTCCTGCTTCTCCTCAGAAAGGTAGGTTTGAGACATGCAAAGCTGGTTTTGGGTAGTTTTTTCTTTTCTTTTGGAGGGGATGGGGTGAGGGGGGGGGGGGGGGGGTGTGGGGGGGTACACAGGGTCTGGTTTGTTTTTGAGCGGCACATGTAGCCACACACACACACATGCATCCTTGCAGGCAGTGAAAGCGGTGCACACACACACACACACACACACACACACCAAAAAAAATGATTTCCAACCCGCAGATGTTTTAGCACCGCGCGGACAAAACCCGCAATTCAACCACAGCTCTTGATTTAGGACAGTTTTCCAGCCTGGCACGGCTTTAGCAGATGGGTTAAACACCCCCCTCTCTCTCTCTCTACACACACACACACACACCCCCCCCCCCTCATTTCTCACCCCCACACACACCACCCGCAGTGGGTTTGAACGGGAGGGTGGCTGCAGCTTTCCTCCAGTTTGTGGATGTGCAAACATTCCGCTTTTTTTTTTTATCTCTCTTTTTTCTGTCTTGTTTAAACATGCATGCTACATATCCTTCACTGGATATATTTGTGTGCGTTTCTTCCTCGTGAACCCCCTGCACACCCCCCCCCCCCTTTTACTGATGCTCTCAGCACAAAGAGGGTCTTGTATGGCACCGGAGACTACATTTTTTAGGCTCGTAGCGCAGCGCTCAGAGCCGTTTTTTGGAGAGGTCTGATTGCATCGTGCGCAAACACACATCCTTCCTCTTCCTCCTCATGCTGCTGTTGAGCCTTTTAAAAAGAGATAATATGCTCAGATTTGCAGGATTTAAGAAAAGACATTTAGAAGGATTAATTTCAGGTTATTAAAGATGTTTTTAATCCTTTTTATTTTACAAATCAGAAGATAAACCTAGAGCCAGAACCTTTAAAAGCAGCCTCAAAAACGAGCCGATATTTGGGATGGGATGGATGAACAGACTCTAGCTCATCTGATCCAATTCATCATCATTGATATTAGTGTATTTATTAATATCAGCATGTTTAGTTGCGGGTTTGTTAGCAGAGATGAGTGAAAGCGGCGCTGCGTTTATAATTTTTTAAAAGAAAACAAACTTTTTTTTTTTAAACTGGCGATTTTTTAAAATTTAATGTCATTTTTCTAATAAATAGTTTAGTTTATTGTTGCATTAAATGTGTCATAACTAGTTTCAGCTGTATGTAATGATTTATAACAAATAGTTAAGGGAAGAATTATATATTAAGATAAATTGGACATAGTAATAGCAGGCCTATAGCTGTGTATATATAGTGGAAATCCTGAAAGCACCAGCGAGGACAAAAAAATAATTGTTTTTTTTAAAATATCTCGTGCAGGAAATGAGATTATTATCATTTTAATAATCTAGAAAACACTTTATATGAAATGCGTAATTTCCCTCACAGATAGCAAAGCTTCCTGAAGGCGATTTATTCTTATTTTATTTTATATTTTATTGCATATTTTTGGAGTGAGTGTAGTTTTTACGCGGCTGAACTGAACAAGTGTGTATCAGGTGCAGATGAAGAGGATGAGAAAGAAGAGAGGGGGATGATGATGAGAGGAAGAGGAAGAGAGAGGAGAGAGGAGAGAGGGAGGGAAGAGGGAAGAGAGGAGCCGCAGCCGTCTAAACACACACATTCAGAGGTTAGAAAAGAGAGAAAAGAAATAATTAACTGGTCGTGCTGCTTTAATTACAGTCTCAGAGGGGAAAGTGGTGGATTATGGTAATGAGGCGACATACGCTGCCGCTTGTAGAAAGGAGAGAAAGGTTGGCTGACATGAAATCACTGACTTTGACAGTCCACTTGAAACCCATTGGACATGCTCTCTCCAGCATTGGACATGGACGGACCTCAGCATCTCCTACTGGGAGTTTCAGTCCTTTCTTTCTTTCTTTCTTTTCTATTCATTTTCCCTCCTTAAATATTAAACATCCTGCAGAGATTTTATTATAATTCAACTTCAGATAAATAAACATGATCACACCAAACCTATAAACTCATATTATTAATACACATAATTCACTAAATCGATAATAATAATAATAATAATAAAATACGCACGTGTGGACTAAAACTATTAAAGGAAATCCGCTTTTTTAATATCAAATACATTTAAATTTCCAGTGTTTAAAGAGTCAATAGAGGCTCATTAATATCTGCTATTAATACTAACGCTAATATTTCTATTAATAATAAACACAGGCATTCATATATATCATAATTTATAATGTGTCAATCAAAAATGACAAAACAGAAAGGCTTTAATATTATAAGAGCCCTTTGTTATAATAATAATAATAATAATTGTTTTTATTGTAACTCCTACTATTACTATTACTGATAATAATAATATAGGCTAATAACAGAAATGATAATAATAACATGGTTGTATTATTATTATTACTATAACTAATAATGATAATAATAATATAGGCTAATAATAATGATAATAATAATAATAAAAACATGGTTGTATTATTATTATTATAACTATTTATAATTAATATATAGGCTAATAATAATTACAATGTGTTTGTATTATTATGTTTGGTCATTTAATTGTAATGATTATTCTATAATTGATATAACATTGGGAAATCGTATCATCAATATGCTGAATGTGATGCCTTCATGAACTTAATACGAGGTTGGAATTAATTAGAAAGGCTGGCCAAAAAAAAAAAAAAAAAAAAAATAGAAAGAAAGAGAGAAAGAAAGAAAAAAAAAACGACGCCCTTGACAGCTGGTTTAGCCAATCTGTCTAGGAAGAGATTTATTTCCTCTCAGCTGGGACAGCGGAGGGTAAAACCACTAAACTACCACTTTACACTGGGTTGCATTTTAAATTCATGTTTTATTTCCGGTTTGCAAAATCCAAACGGAATAATGGATGAGGATAAAACACCTGGATTTATTATTTTAATGTCAAATAAGCACTTTTTTATTTTTTTTAGTATCCTGCAGCTGACCTGTGATTTCCCTCTCTCTCTCTCTCTCTCTCTCTCTCTCTCTCTCTCTCTCTCTCTCTCTCTCTCTCCTCTCTCTCTCTCTCTCTCTCTCCGTGTCTCTGCAGAGTGAAATGGAGGAGTCCAGCTCTCAGAAGTTGGTTTGGGACGGAGACGCCAAAGCTGTCCAGCAGTGTCTCACGGACATTTTCACGAGCGTCTACACAACATGTGACATCCCAGAAAACGCCATTTTCGGGCCTTGTGTGTTGAGCCACACGTCGCTGTACGACAGCATCGCCTTCATCGCTCTGAAATCCACCGATAAACGCACAGCGCCTTACATCTTCAGGGTAAGCTGGGGTTTACCTATTTATACATGCATACTAAATATATTACACTTTTTCTTTTTTATAATACAGGACACAGGTTTTTTTTTTTTTTTTTTTTTAATTAGCTATTTAACTTTTTTTCTGGTTCTGCAGCTTTGAATATAATATTACCCTTAATAATAAGACCCTTATTATTTGGATTTTTAAGAATATTCCCCCACTATGATTAGCTATACTATAACTATGCCATATATTTTTTAATCTTAATCTATAAAATTAAATTAAAAAAGAAATATGGCTTTTCACTCTGGACTGAAACAATGATTCATTTTTAACACGTCTTTATTCCTGTATTGATTTATTTCAATAATATGTCCCAAAAATGGGTAAAATCTGCAAGTTTACTCCTGAAAATGTACTTTTTTTCAATTTAAAAGTCAGTTAAGTCAATAATAATGATATAACAGTGTCTCACTACTTTGTTTTAAGTTATTTTTCTTGACATTTGTTTCTAGAAATTAATATTTGGTCTGAAATTGAAGCAGACTGAGTGAGATTATGTCTCTTAATTGAGTCTTTCTTAATTGGCACAAAAAGTAAATGATATGAAATTGAAGCAGGCTGAGTGAGATTATCTAACTGGCATCATTTCATAGAAGTAAATTATTAGGATTTAAAGCAGAATATGAGCCTTAAATGTTATTTTATTGTGCTATGCATGATAATATGAATGATATAATAACCCTGGATCTGTGTATGTGTTGTGCACAGGTGGACACTTCCGCAGCCAACAGCACCTCGGAGGGTTTGATGTGGTTGCGGCTGGTCCAGTCCGCTCGGGACAAAGAAGAACAGAACCTGGAGGCGTACGTGAAGAACGGCCAGCTCTTCTACCGTTCCCTCCGCCGCATCGAGAAGGACGAGGAGCTGCTGGTCTGGTACGGCAAAGACCTCATCGACCTGCTGCTGCTCAGCTCCAGCAGAGCGCCCGCCAAAAGCAAAGGTGAGTCAACTGGAATCAAATCCTCGTTGGATAGTCGGTTTCTGTAGCTGCTATTCCACAACCAATCTAAACACACTATTATAGGTATTGCTGGTCTTTCCATTGACTTCACAATCAATTTAAGCTCTGCAACTTCTGTGGAAATGCATTATTGCTCTGGAATCGTTGTCATTATTGCTAAATTTGGGGTGCAACCTCTACGTCATTGAATATAGAAGTCCAATAATACCTCAAGGACTCATTTAATTCATTTCTGACCTCATATTAAGTGTCGACTACAGTTTGAAGTCATTTACCCTTGAGATATCAGACTCCACACTTAAAAAGGATGGTTTCTTAACGTCAGGACTAATTTATGTTTCTTCTTCTTCTTTTAAAAGGTTCGTCCCACCACTCCTGTCCGGACTGCAGCCAGCGGTTCCAGTTTGAGTTCCCGTTCTTGGCTCATCTCCGGTTCCGTTGCACCAAAAGACTGCAGAGCATCACGGGCGCCGACGAGGAGCCGAGCAAAGAGAGCAGCACAGAGCGACCAAACACAAACACAACTACAACCACAACCCCGACCAGGACCAGCCCAAAGCTAGGCCGCTCCGAGGGCTTCGGAAGCACTCAGGACACCAACAAACCCTCCACAGACTTTCACAACCTGGCCAGGGATCTAGAGAACAACCGGACCAGCCCGCCCAGCGACAAGGAAGCCGAGATCTGCAGCGAGACTTCGGGGAAGAGGAAGTTCTCGGACATAGAGGACAGGGAGTGCCGAGTGCCAAGCCTTCCGCAGTCCAAGACTAAAGATGAGCTAGCGACGTCAGCCCAGAACTACAGAGGAGTGTACGGTTTGGAGGACAACCACAGGCCCTTCTCCTCTTCGGGCTCCAGCGAGCACGGCGAGACCAAGCGCAGCGCCTTCACCGAAGTCAAGAAGTCGTCCCAGAGCCTCAAACACCACGGCTCCAGCAAATCCCAGAGCTCCAACTCCGAAAACAAAGACGGCGGTCGCCCTAGCAGCAGCCCTTCGGAGAAGCACCTCAACATCCGGCAGGTGCTGTCGGAGACCCAACCGCCCCAAACCTCGCCCGTGGGCAGCGCGTTCACCTCCGTCGCCCAGCAAGGCAGCGGCAGCGGAGACAGGAAGAGCGCCTTCAGCCAGCCGTCTCGCTCCTCCTTCTCCCAGATCTCGCCGCTGGTGATGCCACCCAAGCTGCTGGACTGCCACCCAGCAGTGGGCGACACCATCTCCTCCAGCAGACTCTACCAGGCCGACCACCTCGCCGCCAAGCTTCAAGGCGCGGAATTGGGCGCCAATTGTCCAGTTCCGGGCGGTATGGCTAAGCAGAACCCCTTCGTATACGCCACCACCTTCTGGCCCAAGAACTCGGGGCCGGCCATCCAGCTTCAGATGCCGTCGGCGCTCACCCTCCTTCCGCCCTCCTTCACCTCCCTCTGCCTGCCAGCGCAGAACTGGTGCGCCAAGTGCAACGCCTCCTTCCGCATGACCTCGGACTTGGTTTACCACATGCGATCCCACCCACAAAAAGGAGTACGCCATGGAGCCTCTGGTGAAGCGGCGGCGCGAGGAGAAACTCAAGTGCCCCATTTGCAACGAGTCCTTCCGGGAGAGGCATCACCTGTCACGTCACATGACCTCCCATAACTGACTTTTAAGAGAGAGACAAGGGAAGGACTTTTGTTGAAACGAGGAGGGACTGTGACCCTGCCTGGATTTAAGCACTCCGACCACAGATCGGCCACTTAGAAATACAAAAAAAAAAAAACACCCCTTGCACTTGTTTTCACTTTGGACTATGATCTTGAATTTTTTTTTAATTTTTAGTCTCTTTACTTTTTCTGACCCTGTACAAAAAAAAAAAAAAAAGTGTCATGTTTTGGGTGTATGCAAATGCGTTTTGACTTCAAAAATGAATCTATTTAAGAAGCACTTAAAAAGTTTGAGAATAAGGGAAGATTTAAATATGTGTAAATGTACAGTAAGTTGTATTTTATATCATATAAATACAAATATAGAGAAGAAATACCAATGTAGTCACACATCATGGTTTACAACACAGCAAGTTTCTTTTTTTCTTTCTTTTTTTTCACGTCTACGATGAATATGGACACAAAATTGGGGGAAAATTATGTCAGACTATATTTCAGAGTGCATGTAATATTAAAATAATATTGATTTTAAGATGCAGTCTATACATTACAATGTAAATAATTTGTTTTATTTGAAATACAAAGTGTAATATTTTGTGTCAGTGGGGAATAGTTTCAGTGTTTCTTCCTTTTGCGGAAATTTACTACTTGATAGTTTATCTATCATGTTGAATGCATTGACAATAAAATAGCTTTATTTTCAACTGTGTGTCTTTTGCTGGATTGTTTCTTTTTTTAAAAAACCACAACTGAAAAATATAATTCATTGACTTGATTCATTATTATCTATACATCCAGTATAATATGTCTACACAAAATCTACATTACATTTCATTAATATAAAACAATATATATATATATATATATAAATTAACTGTATAAAAGCCTTTTTTTCTGGTTTTATATTGGCTTTTATTTCAGTGTCAGTCTCCATCTTAATGAAACACAATTATTATGCTATTTATTGTAGACAGTTTACATACAAATAAATGACGTAGTAGCCTGTAAAGTGAATTTATGGTTATTATGATTGATTATTTCTAATTGGAAATATGACCAGAAACACTGGATATCAGTGCTAATCATTATTATTATTAGTATTATTCATTTATTTATTCATTGTTAGTGATAGTAGTAGTAGTGGTAGTGATATTAGTATTACTAACTGAAATACGTCCTTATTTAACGTCCACCGTATAACTGTCTATGGCATAAAAACGCATAAATACACTATTGAAGTTTCCCCCTGAGAGGTCGCTTCATTTTAATTTATTAAGGGGAAAATAATCATTGCATCTCTATTCCACAGCTCCTTGTTTAAAATATACTCACACTACATACATATATATACGAGCATTTAATTCTCATGAGAAGCTTTAAAACGCTTTAAAAAGACGAGAGAGTTATTTCTAATCTCGCTCAGATCTCCAGTTTCTGTGGTAAAGAATAAAAACACATATATGATACTCCTTAAAAAAAGGTCTTTAACAGAAACCTTAGATATGTTAAATTAAAGACAGTGTGCGGATCTTACTCCATAAACGCACGTGCCATTAAGACTAGTCAGGAATGTAAAGACATAGAAATGAACCTTAAATCCAGACGCACGTGCGTATTAGATTCCGTAAATAATGGCGCTTCATTCATTCACCCTGATGAGCCGACACTTATTCCTATTTTTTATTATTTAATCATCAAACTGAGTATATTTGAGTATTTTTTGTCTTCGTAATATATAAAAATGAAACATACATATAGCAGCTAGTCATAAAAATAAAGAGAAACGGTGCAGTAAATAAAACGCACTGTCTTCTAAGAAATCAGTTCATTGACATTTTTGTGTTTCCGGTTCACAGAAAAACGCTTTATAAACTCCTCCAAGCTGCAGTTCAAACAATCCTAAATAAATATAAACTATACATCTGCATGCTCTGTTAAAAAAAAGCTGTAAATATTAAATATCAATAGCCGATCAGACGTCTGTGAGTCTCATTTGTTGAAGCTTTCAAATGAAATACACATAGGCTAATAAACAAGTTAAAATATTCCCTATAAATAATACAGATTAATATAATGCTGCGGATCAATAATCACTATTTACTGCTAATGATAGGCTATAATAACATGATTAAAGGTTTTTAAAAAAGAGAAAAGAAACAGTGATTGGAGAAACATATCAGGACAGACGCTGAAGAGGAAAAGTGGAAAATAGCTCAACACCGCCATCAAGTGGTCAACATGTGAACTACACCCACCAAGACGTTACTCCATTATTACATTACATACACAGAGTTTATTATATTAGATGACTCATTTTTAATAAGATAAAATATTCAGACAGATTTTATATTTTAACACAGTATCGTGCAATGTGAAAAAATGTATATATTAATAATAAATGTGATAATGATATGAGTGAAATGGAGAAAATGATACAGATAAACGTCAGAATCAACATGTGACACTACAAGTGATTTTTAAATAAGAAAGAATAATAATTATATATGATTATACTAATAAAATGAGTTAATTATGATAAATGTTGATGCATATATAATTAACCTCTATGAATATTACTGAAATATATTATGTTTAAAGAAGAGCAACAAAGATTTAAAATAATATGTTGTGTGATGATATTACTATAAACAACACACACACACACACACACACACACACACACACACACACACACACACACACACACACACACTATATAAACATTATATATTATGTAAGCAATGTTATCATTAAGGAGACATGAGGACTGAATGATGTTGGCTAAAAGGTTATCTCGCATATAGTAGATATTATTATTCATATTTTAACAATATGGATGGACTCCCTTAAATTTAAGATGCTACATTAAAATCAACAGATAGTGAGGTCAAAGGTCACAGCTACTGTAATATTTAAAGCTGTGATCACACACTGCATATTCAAGTCAAAAATTCAACTGCAGCTTTTCTTCCGATCATTTAATTTCTTCTTCTTTTGTTTGCAGCTTGAATTCATCTGATGAGTTATGGATTATTTTAAAGGGTCAGTTTCACCAATTTTCTTCTTTTTTTCTTCTTACTGTTTGTAGTTTTTCGCTATATGGATCATTCAGTTTTATTTGCCTAGGGTTTAAATTCATTTTCCACTAACTGTTGCTAATAAAGAGAGAGCAATACATTGA
>JAJDFG010000818.1:12500-17500 GCA_021039105.1 Scomber colias
TAGACATTTTTGTTTGTGTGTGTCTGTGTGTGTGTGAAGGTCTGCCAGGTGCCTTTCAAAGTAAAGATTTGAGAATTAATAATGATTTAATCCAATGAAATTAATGTAGATATATAGATAAGATAGATAAGATAGATAGATAGATAGATAGATAGATAGATAGATAGATAGATAGATAGATAGATAGATAGATAGATAGATAGATAGATAGATAATATCTGTTAGCATTACAGTTCTATTTTCTAAAATGCTGATATTAATGTGACTTGAATGAAGCTTCAGCTTGTCTCAAAGCAAGACAGCTATGGCCAGTTTGATATGCTTGTTACAATGTTTTCTTGGTTGCAATCATTTAAACGTTGGACCATTTCATGTAATTCAAATACAATTGCCTTTTATTTATAAAAGGCATCAAGTTGGAAGTACAATCTGGGCTGTCTTTTTCTTTCAACGCTTCAATAGGTAGATTTTGCCTTTCACCAAGGTGGAGTTCAGGGATCTTGGGCTTAAAAAGGTTGGAGACCACTGCACTAGGGTGACCATTTCCATAACACCAAAAAGGAGGACATTATGCGGCATATCAATAAATTACTACGGTCTACATAGGACTCTGGGATACTGTCATTTATAGTACAATTTTGAGTAGTTTAAATGTGATGTTTGTGTAGCTGAATAGGAAAAAATATTAATGAAAAGTCAAAAAGTGTTTGTTCACAGTATTTGTATTTCTATTCAATACATTGTGGTGTTCAAAAAGTGGCCACTGAGATGAATCTTTTTAAGTGCAGAGTGCCACAAAGCGTAACATGTGTGAACGTATATGTAAAAAACAATTAACAGGTAACATACATAATCAAAAAATGTTTATTTAAAAAGCCTAAATAACCTTTTATGTAAACAACAAAGGAGATTGTAAACATTCAACTGTTAAAAAAGTATAGCATTTCTGAAGTGCTTCAGTCTTTTGGGCACACACACAGCCACAGTGTCTGTGTGTGTGCAGCAGACCTGTATTTAAGCAAACTCCACATTCACCCTCTGTAGCAGCTCAGGAGACAACAGCCCCCCTGTCATCATGGCTTCCAAGCCCCCATTGCCCCTGGGCCTGTTTATATCCTGCAGAGATTGGTACAAATAACAACATAGCAACAATATAGTTACACCTGCTCAACCTCTGTGCAGATATTATTATCTGGATTACATCCAGGGATTCATCAAACTGATGTGAAAAATATTCACAGTGTGATAAGTCTTTTAGCACTTGTCGATCCACGTCCCCTGACATTTCCTCGACTCTCCTGGCCACTGTATTGGGGCCAAGCTGGACACTGCGGAGCGCGGTTTTGATGTCGTCTTTGTTTTTGAAGCCGTTGAAAACTGTCTCTGCAGTGATGGCCATCGCCTCCTTGAATAAATCGCCATCTGTAAAAGGCTTCTTGTGTTTAGACAAAAGGTGACTTACACGAAATGAAGCTTCAGTCGTAGCCTTATTTTGAGCAGCAGGTTTTGTGAAAAGCGACTGCTGGGCCTTCAATCCCGCTTTCAGCTCAGCAACTTTCCTAGCACAGATTGCGCTCTTGGCGGGGAAGCTGTCTTTGAATTTGTCGTGGTTGGTGTTGTGGTGACGCTCCAGATTTCCTCTTTTAGACAGTGCTAGAGTTTGGTGGCACAGCATACACACACACTTGTCTTTCACCATGGTGAAAAGAAATTCCTCTTCCCATTCTGGATGGAAATTATACGTTTTCGACTTCTTTCTTGGAGCCTCTGCTATGCCAGCTAACGACATTGCAGTCTATCGGCTATCACCTGCTAGTGCCGTATATTGTCATTTTGTGACAGTAAATGTGCTGTGTGATCTTATTGGTCAATTTAATGCAGCCTGTTACACTGAAAATATACATGACTGGATCGAGAGAGATAGAGATAGAGTGAAAGAGAGGAGCTTGCAAAACTGAACATAAATCAGCCATAATGTATTTGTGTGATTATTCTTCTATTATTTTCAGGATCTACAGGGAAAGTTTCAAAGATCTACCAATCGATGGCGATCGACGGGTTGGCGACCACTGCCCTTGTGTATAAGCTTCAGGCTCTGGGTCTATTCCCTCTTCTAGTGCCCTAATGGTACCTGCAGCTTGTTCTTGGGAGTCTCTGTCTACACAATAACTCACCAAAGTAAATATACAGCTATACCACTTTGTTATTTAGCTGATATTATATAAGTTAACATACTAGTAAGTCAGTGATCGCATGTGATGGACCTTAGGATCCTTACCAGGGACACATAAACCTTGAATAATTTCAATGCAGTTCGGAGATGAATCAACAACTAAAGAAGACTATCAAAAAAATCAATGACATATGTTTTGTGTTGTCGCTGCATACTAATTACAATACAACAGCAATGTAACATGAGTAATTAACAAGTTAAACATATAACAGTAAAGATCAGCATGTATTGCAGGGTGAGGAAAAATTCAAAAAGTAGACAAAATCTCCAAGTTCCAGAAAGGTGGGTGAAACGTAAAACACAATTAATAAAGAGACAAGGCCAGTGAACATTCTGCTATTTTATTCTTCTAGTCCATTGCAATTTAGGAGGAAATATAGTATTTTCACTATAATCAGTCAATAAATGTTTATGTACTATTATAGGTCAATATAGAATATAGTGATACCCAGAGGGAAATTCAGCCCAGCTCTATAGTCATTAAAAGCTCTGCCTTTACCAGCTGCAACATTACACATTGACCCATAATAATTATAATATAATCATATAATTATTCTGAAATTGGATATTTTGCAACATGAATAGTTTTGGTACTTAAAGTATGTTCAGCACTAATACTTAACTGAGTATTTATATACAGTGTAATATTACTACTTTTCCTTTAGTAAAACGTCCTACTGATTTACATATAGTGAAAACTGGGTGTTACATAGTTAAGTCTTACTTTAATAATATTCTTATTTTAATGTTAACTTTTTTATTTTTATGTTAACATTCGTATTTTAATGTTGACATTTTTTAATTTTATAGTTAAGTGCAGAGATAAATGTAAATGTGGTCTTATTTTAAACAGTGTAGGCTGTATGGCTGAGAGTCAGAGCAGAGAAGAGCAGAATACTGTGGTATCCTTTCTGCCTTCACCTCAGCCTTAATTAATGGCCCATCAAGGGGAGGGGCTCCTCCCCCCGCACCTGCTCTGCTGCTGCGGGTCCTCACCACAGTCTATGCTCCTCACACAGTCACAGAGCAGGCTGATCTCCCCCTCCCCCACCTTTCAGCCGAGGCATGCTGAGGCATGCAGGAGCATAGACATATATACGTAGACGCCGCATTGACTGTGGAGAGGCGTGCCTAAAGCGCCGCCATCTTGGTACGGGGTTAGCAGAGACAGTAGTACATGTATGTCTAAGGAGGTAAGAGGTACTCCACAGTCTAAAAATAGAATTATTCACTGAAATGTCGACCGATCTCCAAACGGTAGTGCAGCATTATATGCAGTCATTCGTATGCTGTATGCTTACCATTACCATTAATTTATAAGTTATAATTTATAAGTATAATATACTAATACACACATTCACGCAGCACCACAGCAAGTTCATTCAAGCGCTTCATAAACACTCAGAAGTTATAAAGCAAGCATTTATGTAGGCCTACCGGTTTATTTCGTGGAAATGTTAGCTTTAAATAAACATTATGTGAAATTATCGATGAAGTTTATACATAGCGTTAGCATTAGCATAGCTCGCTAATATAGCTTATCTTTTTAACTGTATGAGGACAATGTTATCTAGGATCAGCGATCGAGGATACATACAGTCCATATTATCGCTCAATTTAAAAGCAATATGACCAATTTGCAGCCATTTTGTTAATTACAGAGATATTAGAAAAGATAAGTTCACTTTTCTTCAGAAGTTAGCATTTACGCTAGCGACATGACAGCTATGGATGGTGCTTGGATACAATCGGCATAATGATTACTATAACTTATTGAATATTATAAGTTAAAGACAAAGTCACAATACATGCACAGTAACAGCAGATTCACGTACACGCTGTGTGTTTCCATGGTTACAAAAACACTTGCTGTAGAGTTATCAGGACTGTGGTTGGTTGTTAATGTTAAATTGCTGTTTACTTAACCTTTTTTGTCCTTTTTACAGATCATTGATCCACATCATTTATGAAGTAAGCAAGTCTTTAAAGTACTTTATGCCTTATTTTTGTTTCTTTTTAATATCTGAATCTGCACACCACTTGCACAATGACATGTACAGTAACAGCTATTTAACTGACAGTGTGTGTTTTGCTTGTGTTTTCTGTTTTAGATGCCCTGACACTACAAATGGGGACTGCAAACGAATTAACCTTTTCTCAGGCAGATCAGAAGAGGCTACATTACACCCCAGACCAGTCAGGAGGGATTGGACGCCCTTAGAAGCTGTGAAATTTATTGATTAAATAAATGACTGTTTAAAAAAAAATGTGTGGATTGTCATTTGCTATTAGAGAAAAACCTGTTTAATAAGGCCCATCATATTTAACACCCTGACTGTAGAAAAAGCAGGATTTGTATTATTAGCCTATTTTTATAAAGGCATATTTAGTAATTATTATAGTTTAATATTATATTTAATATTGAAATATCATTGAAAGCAGGTTGATCTATAGTTAGGTTGAAATTTCAACATTGTTTCAACATTTGTGTTAGTTGAAATACCATTGAAATTCTGTTGATCTTCAGTTAGAAAATCAACATTTCAATATTAATTGAGGGTGCAAAAATGATGTTGAATCAACATCAGAGTTCAACGCAGGCCCGTCGCAACAGGAATGCAGGAAAGTGCAGCGACACTGTTATCGGAATCCCCCTCAATGGGGCCCCCCACAGTTGCTAGCTCGGCGGCTATCTCGGCTGCTAGCTTGGCGGCTAATTCGGCGGATAGCTCGGCGGCTAACTCGGTGGCTAGCTCATCTGCTAGCT
>JAJDFG010000818.1:45000-50000 GCA_021039105.1 Scomber colias
CGATAATTTGGTAGGAAGCCAATTTGGGATTTGCTCAGGACATTATTCTCAGTGAGGAAATGAAGGAGTCTGTGGTTAATGATCATGCAGAGGATTTTCCCAAGGTTGCTGTTGACACAGATTCCACGGTAGTTATTGGGGTCGATTTTGTCGCCACTTTTGTGGAGTGGTGTTATCAGTCCTTGGTTCCAAATATTGGGGAAGATTCCAGCGCTAAGGACAGTGTTCAGGAGTTTTAATATGGCCAATTGGAATTTGAGGTCTGTGGACTTTATCATTTCATTTAAGATGCCATCAACACCACAGGCTTTCTTGGTTTCAATTGATTTGATTTTGTCCTGTAGTTCTTTTAGTGTAATTGGGGAGTCTAATGGGTTCTGGTAGTCTTTTATGGTTGTCTCTAATCTTTCTAGTTTCTCTTGTATGTGTTTTTGCTGTTCATTTTTCTCTATTGGGCCAAATAGATTGGTGAAGTGGTTTACCCATACATCTCCATTTTGAATGGGAAGATCCTCATGTTTTTGTTTATTTAGAGTGTTCCAATTTTCCCAGAATTTATTTGTTTTTATGGATTCTTCAATGGTGTGTAGCTGGTTTCTAACATGTTGGTCTCTTTTTTTCCTTACTGTGTTTTTATACTGTTTTAATGTTTCATTATAGTGAAGGCGTGTGTGGTGGTTGTCTGGGTCTCTGTGTTTTTGGTTTGACAGATTCCTTAATGTCTTTCTGAGATTTTTACATTCATTGTCATACCATTTGTCATGTTTTTTGTTGTTTTTGGCTTTTCTGTTTGAGGCCTTTAGGTTTGATAGGGATGCTGCGAGGTCAAATATCTTATTTAGGCTTTCTACCGCCTTGTTTACACCCTCACTGTTATGTTGTAATGCTTTTTCCAAAAAATTGTCTAAAAGTACTTGTACTTGTTGTTGCCGAATTGCATTTTGGTATATTTCTGCACTATTTTCTTTCCATTTGTAGCATGTTTTAATAGGGTGTAGTTTGGTTTGCTGTGATACTTCCAGATTGCGTGTTGATCTGTTCAAATAAAGTGTGGTTTTGCTGTGGTCTGATAGGGGTGTTAGTGGGCTGACTGTGAACGCTCTGAGAGACACTAGGCTGAGATCTGTGATGAAGTAATCTACTGTGCTGTTACCCAGAGATGAGCTGTAGGTAAACTTACCATAGGAGTCCCCTCGGACTCTCCCGTTGACTATGTACAGTCCCAGTGAACGACAGAGCTGCAGGAGTTGTGACCCATGTTTGTTTGTTGTTTTGTCGTAGTTATGCCTGGGGGGGCATATTGGGGAGAGGATGTTTCTACCTCCTGGTAGATGTTTGTCCCCCTGGGTGCTCAGGGTGTCTCGTTCTCGGCCTGTCCTGGCATTCAGGTCTCCACAAATTACAATGTGACCATAAGCCTGGAAGTGGTTAATTTCTTCCTCTAGGATGGAGAACATGTCCTCTTTAAAATATGGGGATTCATTTGGGGGAATGTAGGTGGCACATAAGAAGATATTTTTCTCAGTTGATGTGAGTTCTTTATTTATTTCTAACCAGATGTAAAATGTTCCTGTTTTGATTACCTTAATGGAGTGGGTCAATTCAGATTTGTACCATATTAGTATACCTCCCGAGTCTCTTCCTTGTTTGATTCCTGTTAGCTTGGAGGATGGTACTACAAGCTCTCTGTAGTTTACAGGGCAGCCAGTTGGACCATCTCCTCTGTGCCATGTCTCCTGTAGGACAATAATGTCTTTATTTTTGATTTCATTGGTGAAGTCTGGGTTCCTGCTCTTGAGGCCAAATGCAGTCGACCTCAGACCTTGTATATTCCAGGATGAAATAGTGATGGATTTTCGCTCCATGGTTCACGGTGCAGTTGTTCCAGAGGGTTTAGGCCTGGACCATGATTGTGTAGAGCTCACTGAGCATCTGGTGTATGCTCAGATCACATGGTGGGGCTCTGTCAGGTGAAGAGTTGGGGCTTGCTCTGCTTACAACCTGTGCATATGTGTGGTATGGGGTTGGCGAAGGGAAAGCGGGCCTGGCCTGGGGTGTGACAGGATGTCCTCTGGGTGCAGTATGGTGTCTTGAAGTTGGGGCAGGTCTTCTAGGTGCAGCTGGGTGTCCTCTGGGTGGAATAGGTCCTCTGATTATTGGCCTGGGTGGGGAACTCATCTGTCTGTTGCTCCTGTGGGATGTGCTTGGTCTGCGGTTGAGTGTGACGTCCTTCAGTGTCTTTGCAAAAGTTGAGACTACTGCCTTGAGGATGTGTACTTGGTCGTACAGGCTGTGCAGGTCTAAAGTGGGATGGGGTGCCACATAAATATTTGGCTTTAATGCACAATCTCTGGAAATTTGTGCATTTACCCTTTGAATGAGAGCGGGATGGAAGATGGGTAGCAGGGTGGAGATGACTACCTTTGCGTTTGGGAATGTGGAAGAGGCTTTTTCTGTCACCCCCTTGATAGACTTTGCCACCTCTTCTCCCTGTGCTCTCAGGTCATTTGTGCCTGTGTGGATGATGATATGGCTGGGGGACCCTAGGAGATCCTCTCTCAGTAGTTCCATGGCATGACTGGTATTGCGGCACTTGAATTTTGCGATTCTGTGGTTTGGGAAAAGTTTTTTCTCTTCAACATATCTCCCATTTGAGTCTATGAGGAGAACAATTTGTGGGTTTTGTGTTGAGCTGTTTTCTGTAGGTGTGGTAGTGTTGTTTGTTGGAGGAGGTGTCTCTTGGGTTTGTGTGTCTTGGCTTGGTGGTGCTGCTGATTGGCTGGGACTGTCATCTGGGCCCTGTATTTCCTCTGCAGCCTCTTGTAGGGTGGTAGGTGTTGCTCTCAAGGGTTGTTCACTGGTCAACGTTCTCATCTCGTCTTGGAGCTTCTGCACCTCTTCTCTGAGCTGCCTCCTCTCCTGCCTCAATGTCTCCTCATTGTCTTTCAGTCTTTCGACTTCAGCCCAGAGCCGCCTCGTCTCCTTCATTGAAGACTCCTCATTATCTTTGAGCCGTTTTACCTCAGCCCAGAGAGCAGATAGGCCTTTCTCCCCCTCAGTGTTACTTGGTCTGAGTGGGGGGTTGTTCTTGTCCTCGGCTGTTGTCTGCCCAGATTGGAGTGTGACGATTGTGTGTTCCATTTCCACTTGTCTGATCTCAAGTTGAGTGAATCTGTCTCTCATTTCAATGAGCGAGTGGGGCTCTGTGGTGGGGGGTTGATTATCTGATTCTTCTGTGATGGGATGGTCTGTTGGGGGTGGTCTCTCTCTCTCCTGAAGCTCCTCTGACAGAGCTGTCAGTCGTACCATGTGGTTTTCTCTGTCGTGTTGCAGCTCTCTTACTTCAGTCTTCAGGATGGTCAGCTCTCTCCTGTAGCTGTCACTGTCCTGACTCAGCTGTGTGCTGGTAGTAGAGGTGTTTTGCTGCACTGTGGTGTCCAGGGTTGGCTGCTGGCTGATTATCTCTCTCAATCGTACAAGCTCTCTCTCCAGCTCTGTGAATTTCACCTTTATATCATTGATGGTGTGGTTCAGTTGGGGGTCCTGGACCTGTTCTGGGCTGGTGGGTTCATTTTCCTGAGGGGGCTGGTCCCGAGTAGGGCAGCTGGAAGTAGGGGTGGTGTCTGTGTCTGGCAGGATGTGAGTGTTGACAGTGGGGGCAGACTTTTCCTGTTGGGCCCTCTTCTTTATAAGAATGAAGTCACTCTCAAACTGCTTGCGGTTTCCTTGTACCATGATAGTCCCGTTCTTATATATATTAACAGTCATCATGACACTGTCTGGGTCTTCTCCCTCTTTGATTTTTAGTTTCCAGCCATTACAGATCCCCTCTTTCTTTACATGAGGGTAGTGGGCATTTATGGCAGCGTGCCATGCTAGTGGTTGATCTGTGAGTAAGATCAGATTGCTGACATCTCCACTCTTGTATAAATCAGAAAAGAGTGTCTCTGGTCTTCCTTTCAAGACTTTCTGCTTGTATGTCTTCCTGCCACTCTCATTTGTAACATCTCGTGGATATAACAGTGGAATAGCCTCTGTACTCACTGTGGATGAAGCCATGGAATTCTGCTGCTGCTGCTGTAACTGCTCCTTGGTAACCGTTGCTAGGGCTTTTGTTTTTGTTCTTGGTAGCTAGCTCTTAGCTTTAACACCAAGCTAGGTTTAGTTTATTTATTATTCAGCAGTTATAATATTTATAGTTTTTGTAAATCCTTTAGT
Organism: Scomber colias; assembly: GCA_021039105.1. Lineage (NCBI taxonomy): Eukaryota > Metazoa > Chordata > Actinopteri > Scombriformes > Scombridae > Scomber > Scomber colias. The sequence continues at coordinate 49,219 of JAJDFG010000818.1, forward strand.
AGGTTATGTTGTCTCTCTGATGATCTCACTCACTTGTATCTTTTGCTGAATTCATCTTCTGGGCTTGGTGTCAGTTAACCAGCAGGACAGGTAGATTAACTGTCAGTTGGTCAAAGCTCTTCAGTTGAGCAGTATTTTCCCAGGTTTCTTGCTGTTTTCTTGCTGTTTCTTGCCACCAAAGAGGTAATTTCTCAAAATAAGTGTTTCTCCTTCTTCTTCCAATTTTTTCAGAAAAGTATGAGATTATCTCACCTTAACACACAAAAAAGAAGATCTTTTCAGGAGCTCACGATATTGCTGCTGTTTTCAGTTGGATCTCTCTCTATCTCTATCTATCTATCTATCTCTCTAACTATCTATCTATCATCTACGTATCTATGTATCTATCTATCTATCTATCTATCTATCTATCTATCTATCTATCTATCTAACTATCTATCTATCATCTATGTATCGATGTATATATGTATCTATCTATCTATCTATCTATCTATCTATCTATCTATCTATCTAACTATCTATCATCTACGTATCTATGTATCTATGTATCTATCTACCTATCTATCTATCTATCTATCTATCTATCTATCTATCTATCTATATATCTATCTATCTATCTATCTCTCTAACTATCTATCTATCATCTACGTATCTATGTATCTATGTATCTATCTATCTATCTATCTATATATCTATCTATCTATCTATCTATCTATCTATCTATCTATCTATTTATCTATCTATCATCTACGTATCTATGTATCTATCTATCTATCTATCTA
>JAJDFG010000818.1:67500-74871 GCA_021039105.1 Scomber colias
ATCTATCTCTCTAACTATCTATCTATCATCTACGTATCTATGTATCTATGTATCTATCTATCTATCTATCTATCTATATATCTATCTATCTATCTATCTATCTATCTATCTATCTATCTATCTATCTATATATCTATCTATCTATCTATCTCTCTAACTATCTATCTATCATCTACGTATCTATGTATCTATCTATCTATCTATCTATCTATCTATCTATCTATCTATCTATCTATCTATCTATCTATCTATCCATCTCTCTATTTATCTATCTATCATCTACGTATCTATGTATCTATGTATCTATGTATCTATCTATCTATCTATCTATCTATCTATCTATCTATCTATCTATCTTAATTGTATAAGACTAAATGATTATAAATTCTCAAATCTTTACTTTGAATGGCACCTGGCAGACCTTCACACACACACAGACACAAAAAAAATTGTTTCTTTCAAACTGTCTATCTATCTATCTATCTATCTATCTATCTATCTATCTATCTATCTATCTATCTATCTATCTATCTATCTGTTGGAATAATTGTACATAAGTTATCTCATATTTACCTATTATACTACTGTAACTAATCTGTTATTAGTTTGTACAAGTGTGCTGTGTGCTTGAGTTGTTTTTCAGGAAGTTCTGTAAGTGCGTACGTGTCTGGAGATGGATGACTCGCAGAAGTTCGGGTTGTCGTTGCGAAACAGGAGCCGCGCTGGACTTCAAGAGAGAAGCGGAACCAATCTTACGAAAGAGCCGTCCGACGAGAGGAAAACAACATGTGCAAAGAAGCTGATATGAAAATGTGCATAGATGATAAGATTGATTATGGTGTTGCTGTGTGTCCCAATCCTTTAGCGCAACAACAATTATGTAACCAGGAACTTCCCTAAATCTAATAAATAGCAAGGGTTCGAGAGATATGCCCCAGAACAGGAAGGAGATGTGTACTGGGCATATCTCTCTGTTCTCCTTGCAAGTAAAAACTCTAAACGCTGTGTCTTGTCTCCCTTTTGTCTGATATTTGAATGTTTTAGGTTGCCTGAACCTGACATTTAACTTGGTCCTTCGAGCCGGATACCAACACACCTAAAGGATTCCAGCGGGTGTGGACGAATTCCAGAAAAGACTGTGGCCACAGCAGGGCTCCGTAGTGTGAGTTCTTAAGATCCTTTTCCAGGACTGGTTTTCAACTCACCTGCTGGAATCCAAAGGTTGACGGTATGCCGAGGGAAGAAAGACGACAGTGGTGAGTTAGAGTTTGTTTAAAACAAGCGATTGACTGAGGGTCATTGCGCGTTGTTTTGAAACCCTGTAAATTCTAGACACTAACAGGTATCGAGGGACGACGGAGTCCGAGAATATCCGTGTGAAGTAAAAATAGAGGACGGCAGAGTCCTGCTAAGTAAACGTTTAAAACTCAGTGAAACGTACGTGAGTGAATGAGAGTGTGAGTGGAAATAAAATACCATTAGGTATTTTCATTTCATACCAAGATAGTAGGATTGTAAACAGCAAACCTCTTGTGGATGCAAAGGCAAGAATTCTCCACTCGAAAGAGTTGAAGCGAGAATTACTACAACAGGGAGTTTTATTGCTGTCCTACTGACGAAAAAACCAGTTTTTAGAACACCCTAGGTGTTGAATAACTGGACCAAATTTCCTAAAATGAGGAAAAGAAGCGAGTAAACTAAAAACTAAAGTAAGAGATATACTCCAAAGATTGGAAATATGTTGAAACCCAGGATCCTGGTAAAATTAAGAACGTACGGATAGAGATACTAAGAGAAGCAACTAAAAGGTACTAAAATATAATAAATATCAAAACTTAGGGAGACGTCCCTAGAGCATAAAAAATAAAGAAGTATAACCCATTACAAAGTAATGAGTACATATAAGGAAGGAGAATAATATAATAATGAAATAAACTAGTTGGAAATTGTTAAGAGTCAGTAATGATATATATATATAATTTTTTAAGAAATAAGCCTGTCAAGAAAAGTACAAATAGGAAGTGTAAAGTAGAGTAAGGGCAAAGTAGACGTATATACAAAGATGCTCGAAGAAAAGCTGTGTTGTTGGTGTTGCAGTGAAAACGGACATGTGGCTCGACACTGTCCAGAGAAAGACAAGAAATGTTCTGAACGGAAGACATTAGGATGTTGGCGTTGCAGTACGGAAGGACACTTAGCTAGAAAATGTCCATTGAAGAAACAGACAGTTGATGAAGATGTTGCTCAGTTCTGTGCTGATATGGAAAGTTTTAGACACTCCTATCATCTGAATGGTGAAAAGGTGCAATAGATTTGGATGACTGTTTTGGGGCCAGATTGGCACTATGTGAGAGGAACATGGAGTCCTACGGGGAATCCAGTAGGGAATCCACCCATTGCGCAGGTGTTAGCTCATGATTCCGGGGAGCTGACTACTCGAGTTGGACAACTCATTGAGAGAGTTATTCAACGCTTTAGGCGTAGAGCAAACTATGTTGAAATAGGAAGAGTTAAACAAAGGGAAGATGAACCTTTTGAAGAATACAAAATTAGAATGACAAATGTGTTCAAAACCCATAGTAGTTTACAAGAAAATAATGATGTATAAATGGAGCATTCCAACAGCAGCTAAAGAATGCTCTCCATGCAGGTTCTAGAGATGCGATCCGTAACTGGGTTACTAAACATTACATAGAACTTCCAACAGGGAACCTTGACGAATATGTTAATCATGCCCTGCATGCAGAAAAAGTTGTAAAAAAGAATAAGAAAGCTGCAGGGACCTTTTATCATGATGAGGAAGAAGTTTTCTACCAGAGAGGAGGTGCTAGAGGAAGAGGCGTGAAACGTAGATTTAGAGGAGGAGGAGCAGGAAGAGGAAATTACAGACAGAATCAGAATCCTTCTGGTTGTTGGTGTTGTGGCAAAGATGGCCACATAGTTAGAGATTGTCCGGAGAGAAAGCATAATTCAGTCTGACTAGGCCAAGAATGGCAGGCAAAGTGTTATCAGGAGAGTGAACAGGATAAGACAAATGGAGATCTTTTAAATTTACAAGATAGACTCTCAATGGATGATGTGAAACCTGAAGTAAGATTATTGGTAAATGGAAAACCTGTTGTGTTTTTGTGTGATACAGGAGCTTGCAGGACAATCTGCAGGGAAGAAGTACCACAAGCTAAATTTAATGGCAATGTTGTAGTAGTGAGATCTGCGAGTGGGAAATTAACTGAAGTTGAACAATCTGAGCCAGTGTGGCTAAGAGATCCAGATGGCTCGTCTTGCCGTCTATCCATTCTGATGTTTCCAGAATGTCCAGTTAACCTCCTTGGGAGAGATGGGTTGTTGTTATTAGGGCTAGCATTAGTGCCTACGCCAGAAGGGCGGATTGTAGTTAAAAGAAAAGCAGAACTACAGATGGGAGACTTTTTCGTTCTCCAAGGGATAGGACTACCACACTATTTCTAATCCCTCGATGTTCCTAATAAACCACCCCATGAGACCGCAGATGCACTCTTGACCGAAGGAAGAAATGCCATAGTAAAACCACAAGACCAAATGAGTAAAGATGATTTGCATATCACCCTTTGGTACAAAATAACTCCAGGCCCAGATAAAGAATATGAAGCTAAATGAGCTAAAATGACTCCTACAAAAGTTACAGTGACATATGTGTATGGAGATGAGAAAAGTACAGCAGTAGCAGCTGTATCTTTAAGAACTTATGAGAAGAGCATGCACAAGTCCTGGTATCCACCCCATATATCCTTGTATAAAGACCAAAGTAAAGAATGGAAGGACTTGGGGAAAATGTCACTGATTGGATAGCCACGTCAGTAAACACGTGGGCAAGTGCATCAACAGGCCTGTCTAAGAAGGCGCTGTTTTGGCAAATACAAGTGCAAGAAGGAATACATTTGCATGTGTTCCCACCTAACAAAAGGTGATACATAATGTTGACAGAAGCAGAGGAAGGTCTGCTGAAGAATATTTCTGATAAACTATGGTCTAAAGGACTATCTGATGTAGGGCTGGTAAAGGGAGCCTTACCTGTTAAAATTTGACCCAAAACGGAGTACAGACCGTGTGTAAGACAGTATCCTCTAAAACAAGACACACTTGAAGGAATTAAGCCAGTAATAGAAGATTTGATTTCAGCAGGTGTGATAATTAAATGTAACGATTCACCTTGCAATACACCTATATTCCTAGTTAAAAAGCAAGCACTCTCTGTAGGATGGCGTATGGTGCAAGATTTACAAGCTGTAAACAATGCTGTAATTCAAAGAGCTCCATGTGTTCCAGATCCCTACACACTGCTAAACTCTTTAAGACCAGATGCTAAAGTATTTACTGTAGTGGATATTAGTAATGCATTTTTCTCTATGCCTGTAGATAAAGATAGTCAATTTTGGTTTGCTTTTACCTTTGGAGGCCAGAGATACACATATACCAGGTTGCCTCAAGATTATTGTGAAAGTCCAACTATTTACTCTCAAGTAATAAGTGCAAGTATGGCGAAATTTCAACCCCCAGGGGGAAGTCAAGTTTTAATATATGTAGATGACGTGTTATTAGCCTCCCCTGATTTGGAAACATGTAAAGAAGACACTTTAGCTTTACTAAAACATTTGGCTGAAGAAGGCCATAAAGTAAGCAAAAGTAAACTCCAAATGTGTAAAATGCAAGTTAAATACTTGGGGCATAATTTAAGTGCGGGAGGAAGAACAATAATGGAGGACAGAAAGACTGCAATTCTCCAAGCTCCAAAACCTTTAGTAAAAAAAAAGCAGATGATGTCATTTCTGGGGTTGACAAACTATTGCAGAAATTGGGTACCAAACTATGCTGAAATAATGGCACCATTAAATAAATTGATGTATGAGAAAGACTTCAAAATGACATCTCAGCTAAAATGGACTGAAGAAGCTGAAAAAGCTTTCTGTGAAGTAAAGCAAGTGTTAGTGTCCAGTACAGCACTAGCATTGCCAGATTATAACAAACCATTTGTTTAGATGGTTGATTGTAAAGGTCATTTTATGACCTCTGTATTAGCGCAACATTATGGAGATAAAATGAAACCTATAGCTTATTTCTCATCTAAATTAGATAGTGTAGCTTGCGCATTACCTCATTGCGTAAGAGCTGTTATTGCAGCCTCGATGGCTGTGGAAACAAGTGCAACTATAGTATTGTTTCATCCTTTGACTTTAAAAGTACCACATGCTGTTTCAGCATTACTGCTACAAACAAATATGACATTCTTGTCACCTGCAAGACACGTCTTGCATGTCTACCCTGCTGTCTCAACCACATCTTACTATTGAAAGATCTAAACCCTGCTACCTTATTACCGTTACCAGAAGATGGTATGAAGCATGATTGTCAAGAATTAGCAGAGAAAATGGCAAAAAGCAGAGCTGATTTAAAAGATCAACCATTAGAAACAGGGGGAGTTTTGTTTGTAGATAGTTACTCTAAAAAAGATAAAAAAAGGAGAACTCAAACAGGATATGTGGTAGTTACTAAAACCACAGTGATAAAAGCAGAACAGCTACCCTCTCACTATTCAGCACAAGCAGCTGAACTTATAGCTCTAACTGAAGCATGTAAATTAATGAAGGATGCATTCGCTACAGTACTATGTATGACCAGAAAATAAACCTATCCTACCAAAAAAAAACTTAATAATAAATAATAAATATAAATGGGCAGCAATATTGAGTCATGGTGTCACATGTCTCAACAGGAGGGATAGTAGGACAGATACATCAATACTATACCACTTATGGGTTCAATTCTTATTCAAAAATTTTTTGTAGAGCATGTCTGACATGCGCTAAACATAATCCACAAGGAAATCTGAGACCACGTAGAGGACGTTTTCCTACACCTCAGTACCCGTTTCAAATTATCCACATGGACTTTATAGAATTGAACCAAAGTGAAGGGAAAAAGTATTGTCTAGTCATAATAGATGCATTTTCAAAGTGGATTGAAATCTTTCCAACAAAACAACCAGATGCTTCAAAAGTAGCAAAGGAATTGTGTAAGGATATTAATCCCAGGTATGGAATTCCTGAAAAGATATATAGTGATAGTGGAGCTCACTTCGTTAACCAAGTGATTAAGAAGATTGGTGTAATGTTCCACATAGATTTAAAAAATCATTGTGCATATCATCCTCAAAGTGCAGGATTAGTAGAAAGAATGAATGGAACAGTTAAGAATAGGCTGAAGAAATGTATGGAGGAAACAGGAAGACCGTGGACACAATGTTTAGACCTGGTAAAGTTGTATATTAAATAAGATCATTTCGACTGAGGACTCTGACAGGGGAGGTGAGCCAAAGACTGATAATAGGGTGGATCTGGACGTTTAGAGTGCAGGTACACCTGAAAATCAGTGAAGATCTTAAAAGCCACCGAACCTAGTAGAGGAGGTCTCTCGGCCAATATGACTAAGACTGACTGTTTGACAAATTACCTATAAATGTGACTGGCTTTTGTGCTCTCGTGATATTACTGTTACCAGTTTCTGTACTTCCTATGACTGCTAAGGATTTAATGCTTAGGACTTTTAGCCTTATGTCACAACAGTGGCCTCGTAAGAAAAGATCCACTGTTTGGTTGACAGATAAAGATCCAACTTACATTGATGCTATCGGTGTTCCATGCGGTGTACCTAGTGAATACAAATTGGCTGATCAAGTTGCGGCAGGATTTGAGTCCACCCTCTGTTGGTGGTGTACCCTAAATAAAAATGCAGACAGGATTAACTACATCCATTACAATGTTCAAAAATTGGGAAATTGGACTCAGAGTGGGTTTGAAGCTGTGCACGGACAACTGGCACTTCCCTTATGGCTTTTCAGAACAGAATAGCATTGGATATGCTGTTGGCAGAAAAAGGTGGTGTGTGTGCAATGTTCGGGGAAAAGTGTTGTACTTTTATCCCCAACAATACGGCTGCTGATGGCAGTCTGACTAAGGCCATTGAGGGCCTGCGTTCACTGAATGGTAAAATGAAAGACCATTCCGGTGTTGACACCACCTTGTGGGATTCATGGATGAATACTTTTGGAAAGTATAGAGCTCTGGTGTCTTCTATCCTAGTCTCGATTGCAGTTTTTGCAGCGATCTTAACCTTGTGTGGATGTTGTTGTATCCCTTGTCTGCGTTCCCTAGTTAACAGATTGATTACTACTGCAATTACACCCGTGGAAAATCGATTTGCTCAAATGTATCCTTTGCTTGGACATGATGATAATGATAATGATGATCCTGAGGATAATATGCCTGATCTGTTTCCCATTCCGTCTGATGTTGACCCGGATTGGTAAACAGTAAAAGAAAACAAATAACTCTGAGT
>JAJDFG010000819.1:0-42500 GCA_021039105.1 Scomber colias
AAGAAGGAAGGAAAGGAGGGAAGAAAGAAAGGAGAGAGGGGGAAAGGAAGGAAGGAAGGATGGAAGGGAGGGAGGAAGAAGGAAGGAAAGGAGAGAGGAAGGAAGGATGGAAGGGAGGAAGAAGGAAGGAAGCAAAGGAGGGAGGAGGGAAGAAGGAAGGAGAGGAGGGAGGAAAGGAACAGACAGACATGGTCTTTAGATTAAGGAAATCATTTTTTAACAAATTAAGCAAACTAGTGCAAAAGATCATGAACCAAGGTTTCACAACCAAAACCCAACCAAGGCTCCCAACAGGTGAAAGCAATCCCTTAATGACGTGGGAGGAGCCAGACCATGCATGCAGGTAATCTGGTAAAAAGGAGGCCAACCAAGTTTCCATTAAGGCTGCCTTGGGCCTTAATGGGAGCCACTGGTTTGATGACTTTCTGAACTGGAATACTTCAAACTTGGGGCTTGACGTCAATCCCAGCTCCGACTTCCAACTTCAGAGGTAAATGGAAAGCAGCTCCATCATTCAACGCTTTAAAAACAAGCAGAGAAACCTTTACATTAGGTCTGCCCATGATTGAGAGTCAAGCATAATGTATTAATTGGTCGATCAACCCCAAATTGTAGGAAGGAGGGAAGGAAAAGAAGGAAAGAAGGAGGAAGGGAGGATGGAAGGGAGGAAGGAAGGAAGGAAGAAGGACAGAAGAAAAAAGGAAAGGAGTAAGGTAGGAAGGAGGGAAGGAAAGAAGGAGGGAGGCAGGAAGGAAGGATAGAAAGAAGGAAAGAAGGACAGAAGAAAAAAGGAAGGAAGGAAGGAAGGAAAGGAATAAGGAGGGAGGAAGGAAGTAAGGAGAGAAGGAAGGAAAGGAGTAAGGAGGGAGGGAGGAAAGGAGGAAGGAAAGGAGTAAGAGGGAGGGAAGGAAAGAAGGACAGAAGAAAAAAGGAACGGAGTAAGGTAGGAAGGAAGGAAAGAAGGAGGCAGGGAGGAAGGAAGGACAGAAGAAAAAAGAAACGGAGTAAGGTAGGAAGGAAGGACGAAAGGAACAGTCAAAACAAACGGGGTCAGTTTGACCCGGGAGGACGACAGGAAGGTTAAATAAAATAATTTTAAACATGAGATTAAAAAAAATCAGATTAATCGTTTGACAGCTTTACTTTAAATAAATCCTTAAACTCAGATAATCAGTGAAAGGCTTCGAGGTTGGACGTAATGACATCACTCCGCTGTTCTGTTGGCAGCAGCGTTTTGTACCAGCTGCAGTCTTTGAACGCCCCGCTGACACCAGAGTGAAAGTGGAGGAGATAAAAGCCTGGATAACCATTTCTCTACGTCTGCAAGATGAAAAGGAAACGGCCCTAAATTTAAATAATAACAGTCTCAAATTGGGCAAAAACAGGATTGCACCACTTTGGTCACTTTGAGACAAAAACAGAGTGAAATATAAAAGAGTTAAGTTGCAGGAGGGTTTATGAACAATAAGATAAGACAGGCAGAGTGGTGGGGGGGCGGGGGGGGGGGGGGGGGGGGGTGTTAATGCTGCAGGACCAGCGGAGTGTGTGTGTGTGTGTGTGTGTGTGTGTGTACTGCTGCAGGGACCAGCGGGGGTAATTATAATGACAACTTAAAAACATGACGTCCAGGGAAATATAGTCGTCCATACAGCTGCATGCATCCTCCTTTTAATATTTAAATATGGAAGGAAGAAAGGGAGGAAGGAAGAAAAAGAAGACAGGGAGGAAGAAAGGTAGGAAGGACAGACAGACGGAATGAAGGAAGGAAGGGAAGAAGGAAAAGAAGAGAAGACAAGGAGGAAGGGAGGAAGAAAGTTATGAAGGATAGACGGAAGGACAGACGGAAGAAAAAAGAAGACAGGGAGGAAGAAAGGCAGGAAGGACCGACGGAAGGACAGACGGAAGGAAGGAAGGAAGGAAGGAAGGAAGGAAGGGAAGAAAGAAAAGAAGAGAAGACAGGGAGGAATGGAGGAAGAAAGTTAGGAAGGACAGACGGAAGGAAGGAAGAAAAAGAAGAAAGGAAGGAAGGAAAAGAAGACAAGGAGGAAGGGAGGAAGGAAAGGTAGGAAGGACAGGTGGAAGGAAGGAAGGAAGGAAGGAAGGAAAAGAAGAGAAGAATATTTACTGACAGGTGAGGCTATAGATCAGGGGTCGGGAACCACTTTTACCTTTTTTTTTTTTTTTAAATCCCAGAAGAGCCACATAAAGAGCTCTTGGCCTTGCTTCGACTATTTTGCTGCAAATGATGCATGGTGGGTGTCGAAGTGGCGTTTAATATTGCATCGTTACATAACAAACAGATCGCAGTCTCAGCTCATCTGTCCACTCAGGCTGAAAGTAGCGGGACTTTCTCTTCTTTTTTTAGACATTTTTCTTAATTACAACGAGTGCACACATCAACGTTAACAAGTGTTCTTGTTGACGGAAATGGAGGGAAACCTGTGATTTTGTTTGATGTTGTCATGGCAACGAGACGCTACACACATGGCTATGGTTATGGAGTCAAATGAGGTGGAAAGTGAAATTAAATGTCTCAGATAGACCTCTATGCTTATCCCTTTATTTGCAATTTGGTTTTTTTTTCTGAGAGCCCCGGGTGTGCAACCAGGCGGGGAGTTCTGGTCCTCTGAAATGAGGCCAACGCGGAAGTAACTTAGAGCTGCATTCTATCAAAAGGCCACCAGGGGGGCGACCGTCTCTATACAAGTCAATGGAGAATTCACCAACTTCTCACTTGATTTCTAACCTCAGTAAACGTTTTCAAAATGTGTTTATGGTCTCAATCGCTAGTTTAAAGCCTTCTTCAATGCTGTATGATGTTCATTTGGGACATTTTGGCCTCCCTGATTTTATATGTGACGATAAAGCAGGGTATGCATTAGGGCGTGGCTACGTCCTGATTGACAGGTTGATTGACCAATGTCCTCGAGATCCAGCCCTCGCAACCATAGCAACCTCCCCCACTCCGCCCATGACTCCGCCTCATGCCATATAAGTAGAATCCGTGTTTTTATTTTTCCCAGCATGCACCTGAAATTTTCAAGATGGCGCTGCCTAGATTTGAAACTATTGGCTTCCGAGCAGCAGTCCACAAACCAATGGCATCATAATGGGATATGATGCCTGACAGGTGATGCTATAGATCATTGGGTCAGGAACCTTTCTTTCCTGGAGAGCCACGGAAATGGAGGGAATGTGAATTGCTGTAGAGACTAAATATGAGACAGAATATAAACAGTATGTGAAGGGTTAAGTTGTAATTGTATTTTATTTAAACAGGGACGGTGCACAATAAAACATTAACCTCACATTAAACAAGGGTAATGGGCCGTAGTTCCTCGGCAGGTAGGTGGAAGAATAAATTAAGGGAGAGAATTTGATGTAATTGGAGGACAAAATTGGGCAAACTTGTGAAGGCCATGAGATAATCTGAGGAGGAGATGATTGGGGAGGAAAGAAGAAGAAAACCAGTTCTTCTGAAGACATTTTGATTCATTTTTCCTTTAATCTTTGCATAGAGTAACTAAAGCTGCCAAATTAATGTAGTGGAGTAGAAAGTAGAAATCACATGGAAATACTACAGTAAAGTACAAGTACCTCAAAATTGTACTTGAATAAATGTTTCGTCACAGTTTAAAACAAAGTTAAATCTCTCTCTCTCTCTCTCTCTCTGTCTCTCTCTCTCTCTTTGTCTCTCGCTCGCCCCTCCCTCTCTCTTTCTCTCTCTCTCTGTCTCTCTGTGTCTCTCTATCTGTGTCTCTCTCTCACTTCCCTCTGTCTCTCTGTGTCTCTCTCTCTCTGCCTCTCTCCCCCCCCCCCTCTCTATCTCTCTCTCTCTCTCCTCTCTCTCTCTCTCTCTCTTTGACTCTCGCTCGCCCTCCCTCTCTCTCTCTCTCTCTATCTTTGACTCTCGCTCGCCCTCCCTCTCTCTCTCTCTCTCTATCTTTGTCTCTCGCTCGCCCTCCCTCTCTCTCTCTCTCTCTCTATCTTTGTCTCTCGCTCGCCCTCCCTCTCTCTCTCTCTCTCTCCTTCTCTCTCTCTGTGTCTCTCTCTCTCCCTCTGCCTCTCTCTTCCCCCCTCCCTCTCTCTCTCTCACTCCCTCTCTCTATCTCCCCCGCCTGCCTCTTCACTTCCCACTATCTAATAAAAACAGAAACGCCTCTTAGATCTTCAGTGAGCACGCAGAGGTTTCAATTATCACCTTTTAAAATCTGAGCGTGATGTCATCGCTCTGCTGTGAACAAAGTCTCCAAACCGGCCCACAGAGGAGCATGTAACCCTTTTTTAAATGTCAATAAATAAAACATGACAAGCACCAAAACTCACATTTAATAGGTTTCTCTTATCGTCATGCGCCACACGACGTTACGAATCACTGATTTAATTGTGATCCTGAATGATTCCCCACCGCTTCACAAGCTGACGAGCTTTCCTTCAGGACACTTTGTGATTTAGACAAGCTGTGAGTTTGTTGTGTGTCTCTTTTTTTTTTTTTTTTTTTTTTGTAACGTTTGACTGACTCACACTTCCTCACGGTCACAGTAACCTGCAGAAGTGGCTGTGTGCTGTGAAAACACTCTGCCAAAGAGTGACGTCTCAGCAAAAACAGCTTCCTGTTCGACAGTTGTGGAACTTTGCCCAGAAAAACAAGGTCAGGTGGTTTCGGACTGCTATAGATTTTATCTGTTTGTATTGATGTGCTCAGTAAGTGGACGCCGGGGGGGAAGACTTGTTTGTTAGAGGATGATATCATCTTATAGATCCACACAAGTTAAGACACGTTCATGTGTGTTTTAACCTTTTAAACAGGAAGGAGTGGAAAATTAGATGTAAAAAATCCTTACTAGTTATGTCATTTTCACCTAAAGTAAGGAAGGAAGGAAGGAAAGGAGGGAAGAAGGGAGGAAGGAAAGGAGGGAAGAAGGAAGGAAAGGAGGAAGGAAGGGAAGCAAGGGAGGAAGAAGGAAGGAAAGGAAGGAGGGAGGAAGGAAAGGAGGGAAGAAGGAAGGAAAGGAGGGAGGAAGGGAAGGAAGGGAGGAAGAAGGGAGGAAGGGAGGAGGGAGGAGGAAGGAAGAAAGAAAGGGAAGGACAGATGAAGGAAGGAAGAAAGGAAGGACAGATGAAGGAAGGAAGGAAGGACAGAAGGAGGGAACATTTATCCTAACAGCTGAACTTAGATCTAAGGAAGAAAGGAAGGACAGATGAAGGAAGGAAGGACGGACAGATGAAGGAAGGAAGGAAGGAAGGAAGGAAGGACAGAGGAAGGACCCGGGAGGACAACACGAAAGTCAAAGAGTCTGTATCTCCTGGTGCACGTTGTCTGTTTAAGGGTTAAACAGGAAGGAGTGGAACATGTAAATAACATAATTTGATGTTACTAGTTATTTCATTTGAACTTAAAGTAAAAATATTTCATGAGTTGCATCTCCACCAGGATGTGTTGCACCGATTAAGGTATAAAAATAGTCATAATGGTAATCAATTAAATGTTTCATTTGATAAGAAGAGAGAAGTGTCGTTTCATTCACTTCCTGTCCTGCAGCAGCCGCTATGCTGAAGAATGAAATTAAAAAGGACTTGATGATAAAACCTATTTGGTGTCAAACATTCTTTCATCCTTTTCAGCTTCTACAAGTCAAGGCTTTCTCTTAATACCTGAACTAAATAAAAACTAAACTGAAATAAAAAAGCAAACTGAAAAACTAAATAAAAATAAAAACTAAAGAAAATTTCAAAACTATAATAACCCTGGTGCTTTCCTTGGTTGTTAATATCACACACACACTAGTTTTGAAACTGATTTTATCATTTATATCAAAGTATAGACCGATCACAAGCTTCAATTCTACCAAATTCAAGGCATATACTGTACAATTAAACAACCACCTTAACCGACCATGCTCCTAACTGGGTGTTAAAGAGTGTTTTCTTCCAACTGCAGCTGAGGTGTTGAACCTTCCTGTTTGTCCTCGGGTCAAAATTTGACTGATTTTAATAAAGTTTTTATATCAGAAATATGGATTTATTTTGTGTAATTACCTGAAAAATCATATGAATTGTTCCATATTAGATTCTTCTTTAGTGTAATCATCACTACTTTCATTAAATTGGGTTATAATTTGTACTTTATGTTTAAACAGTCAAACCAGATCAATGTTGACCCAGGTGTGAAATTTAGTTCAAATAATTCATAATTTCTGCTTTTTATTCGCTCAAAAATGAGGTGTAAGTCCATTTAAATTAAACCATAGCATCCAATGGTGTAAAGTTGGAATGAAGTTGGTGATAATTTATGCAGAGTTGATGTGAGGACAACAGGAAGGTTAAAGCAGCATTCAGGTTCGTATGAGCAGGGAAAGAGGTTTTCCTCGCTGTAAAGATCTCATTCAAATGTGATTTCAATGTAAAGTGATGGAGGACAAAACCCACACAGTCATTTAACCCTCCTGTTGTCTTCGAGTCAAGGAAGGAAGGGAGGAAGAAGGAAGGAAAGGAGGGAGGAAGGAAGGAATGAAGGAGGGAAGGAAGGACAAGAGGAAAGAAGGAAGGAGGGAGGGAGAGAGGAAGGAAGAAGGAAGGATAGGAGGGAGGAAGGAAGGAGCAAGGAGGGAGGGAGAGAAGAAGGAAGGATAGGAGGAAAGAAGGAAGGAGGGAGGGAGAGAGAAAGGAAAAAGGGAAGGAGTAGGAGGGAGGAAGGGAGGGAGGAAGGAAAGAAGGACAGAGGAAAGAAGGAAGGTAATGGGGATGAAATAAAGAGACAAGGAGGGAGGAAAGGAGGAAGGAAGGAAGGAAGGAAGGAAAGGAGTAAAGAGGGAGAGAGAGGGAGGAAAGGAGGAAGGAAGGAAGGAAAGGAGTAAGGAGGGAGAGAGGAAGGAAGGAAGGAAAGGAGTAAGGAAGGAAGGAAGGAAGAAGGAAAGGAGGAAGGAGTGTGGAAGTAAGGAAGGAAGGAAGGAAAGGAGTAAGAGGCAGGTGAAGATTTGACTCATTTGTCACTGACACTGAAGCTTCATTTATAATTTCAATTATACAAACACAAGTTATTAATTTCACGGTTTATTATTCCCAGAGATTTAAAGATTTCACACAACTTAAAAAGTACATATAGATATGTTTTATCAGAATAACATACCACAGTACAGGATGATGTAGGATCAGTCTTCCTTAGCTTCACATGTTTGAGGAGGAATAATGTTATATGATAAAAGAGTCTCATAGCTCACACTCTTATTCAGCTCTTATTACTTTTCAGATCATTCAAGTGTAATTCTGATCAAATAAAAAATTATACATTCAAATAAACGGCTGCTCTTTTATAGATATATTACTTTATCTTATAAATATCTACATTTACATTTTCTGTTGAAATCTTGAAGAGACAATGAGAAAACATGACGACATGCATGGATTCAATTTACATAACATAAAAACAGTTAACCTTCATGTCCTCCTCCCGGGTCAAATTGACCCTGTCTCTATTGACTGTTCCTTCCTTTCTTCTTTCCTCCTTTACTTCCTTCATTCCTTCCTTCTTCCTTCCTCCCTCCTAACTCCTTTATTTTCTTCCTTCCTTCCTTCCTCTTTTCGTCCTTCTCTCTTTCCCCCCTCCCTTCCTCCTTACTCCCTTCCTTCCTTCCTTCCTTCCATCCTTCCTCCTTTCCCCCCTCCCTTCCTCCTTCCTCCCTTCCTTCCTTCCTTCCTTCCCTCCTTTCTTTCTTTCTTTCCAAAGGAAAGGAAAGAAGGAAGGGAGGATGGACGAAAGAAGGAAGGAAGGTAGGTAGGAGGAAGGGAGGAAAGAAGGAACAGTCAAAACAGACGAGGTCAGTTTGACCCGGGAGGACGACACGAAGGTTAAAGTAAAAAAAAACTACACTTGTTCATTTTATACATTCAAACATGAGTTAACATCCAAGTGTCATCTATGGTGGAGCGAACCGGATCGGGAGTGTTTACAGTCAGAGAGGAAATGAGATGAAATCCTAACGAGCAGAGATGCAGTGATTATATTCTTCGCCTCCCTTCTTGCTTACTTTCTCTCTGCAGCTTCAATAAAAGAGCAAAAAAAATTATTATTCTTATCGTCAAGAAGAAGTTCTATTTAAAAAACACCAAAACTATTTCCTATGTATCAAAAGCCTGATATATATATTTATATGTTTCTCCTTTTTGTGCTACAGAGCGCCGAAGCTCCAAAATCTACTAAAAACACTGAAAACGAGCCACAGGATCACGCTAGCTAGCTGCGGTCTTAAATTTGCACGATAAAGAAAGTTTGAAAAAAAATTTGCTTGCTTGATTAAGATGAAAACGTTGGCGGTTTATAACAGGATTTCAAACAGTATCTCTCCTCCGTATCGGGACACAATTCCAAGCGAAACAGGACGGATGGGCCTTCGACGTATCATTGTGAGATATTTGATTTTAACGTTAAAGTGGGCGTGAAGATGTAAATAAGTGAACCCTGATTAAAGGATAATTACCGTTTTTTTACATTTTTACGTAACCTCTCATAGATAACCTCTGATCTGACATCATCTGAAATGACATCATCCAGATCAGAGGTTAGCAGGTCATCCTACAGACCCCGGATGTTGGTAATATGCTACCACGGGCTCGGAGGGGAATAGCACTAACGTATCATAACTAAATATTGGTGAAATGAACTAGTTTGGCGGAAGGAAGGAAGGAAGGAGGGAGGGAGTGAGGAGGGAGGGAGGAAGGCAGGAAGGATGGAGGGAGGGAGGGAGGAAGGGAAGGATGGAGGGAGGAAGGGAGGGAGGAAGTAAGGAAGGAAGGAAGGGACGAAAGGGAAGAAGGGAGGGAGGGAGGGAGGGAGGAAGGAAGGAAGGAAGGAAGGAAGGAGGGAGGGAGGGAGGGAGGAAGGAAGGAAGGCAGGAGGAAGGAAGGAAGGAAGGAAAGAAGGAGGGAGGAAGGAAGGAAGGAAGGAAGGAGGTCAGATAATGTGTTATATAGAGGCTGCGCTTCGGTGCCCCGTGTACTCACATTATACGGATATACGCAGCGCAACGAAATACTAAAATTAGCTCATTTTAGTATTTCGTCCGAATGACTCCAAATGACACCAAAGTTGTCTGGGTGAGTAAATGATCGTATTTTATGCTAGAAATAAGGTCCAGGTTGTAAAAAACGGTAATTATCCTTTAATAGGTAAATTGGTTTGTAAGCATGTGTCATATTTTGTTTTACAGGAAGATTTTGATATAAGAATATAAAGTAAATGGTATATTATGTTAAAGGACCAGTGTGTCAGATTTAGTGCCATCTAGTGGTGAGATTGCAGATTGCAACAAACTGAATATCCAAGCGTGTAGGAGAACAATGGCCGCAAAACTCAAACTCAAAAGTCCCTCACTAGAGCCAGTGTTTGGTTTGTCCTTTCTGGGCTACCGTAGAAACATGGTGGTACAATCAGTGTTGCCAACTTGGCGACTTTCTCGCTAAATTTGATATTCTAACTTTTTTTTTTTTTAAGTATATTTTTGAGGCTTTTTTGCCTTTATTGTACAGGTTAGTAGAGAGAGACAGGAAATGGGAGGCTTAGAGGCGGGTAATGACATGCAGGATAGGGTTAGCACATGGGGCGGGTGCTCTACCCACTGAGCTAAACACTGCCACTGATATTCTAATATTTAACAATACAGAACAAAATTGATTTAAAATTTAAAAAAAACAAACCAAGAATCAACATTAGTAAGTTCATTTGTAGTTCTAAACATATTCAGGTTTTTTTTAACTCACTTTTTGTCTCTCCCAAGACGTTATTCCGCTCTCCTACAGCGTCCATTACAATTAAATGCAAATGGTCAATTATGCTAATTAGGTGATGACATCATTTAGCGACTTTTAGGACAGCCAATAGCTACTTTCCTTACTGAGGAGTTGGCAACACTGGGTACAACATGGTGAAAGAGGACCTGTTCCCTGTGTAGATATAAGGGCTCGTTCTAAGGTAACAAAAACACAACAATTCTTATTTTCCGATGATTAAACACCAATTAAAACATACTTATGAACATTATAATCCATTTCTGCCACTAAATTCTACACGCTGGAATTTAAATAGGTGCACAACATGACTGGGGCGGTCATCTAAAATCATTTATTCTTGATTTTAAACATTCAGTAAAGACACAAAAACATCAGAGCTGTGTGAAGCGACGAGGAGACAAAGTCATATTTCCATCATGTTTTCTACATTGTTGTTTTTCATCTATTGAGTGTTCACTGCTGCTCATCTCGCTGCACCCTCCCTCCTCTTCCTCTGCAGTGGTTCAATGGCACAGATTTTAAAAAATGAGCTCCACAAGCTGCATATATCAACAAATCAACTCATCATATTAGCATAATGGCAATGAATGGAAATGCGCAATAATTTGCATTTTCTTTTGGTGATTTTCTTTCTGGAAACTCGGTTGACATTTGCACTTCAATTGGATGGAAACTTGACTATTGGATGACTTGTTCCTTCATTATCATGAACACACACACACACACACTGGTTTATTTTGACTCAATCCCAAACACACCATCCTGCCTGCTGCCAGAAATACTCGCTGGAGCACCAAATGTGGACTGAAAGTAGTCCCAACCCAACAAATGTACTATTTCTTCCAGTTTTTAAGGGTTTAAGGGTAATGTTTGAAAACTACATACAAGATTTTAGAGATTTATCTTCCCAATAGGAACCAATGGGCTTGCAGTTTTGACAAAGGGACGAACACAATGTTAATTTTGGCCTTTGGGATTTATTAAAAAAAGACCAATATAGCACTACACTTCTGCTATCTGATGGGTGCAGTCAAAATAACAGGTTCTGAGTTAGTTGTATTGCGTAAATCCCTGGACTCAAGTTTAGGTTTAATTCGTTTAACACTTAATTTGTTAAGAAATCGATCTATCTCTCTGGCTGTGGGTAGATGGGGAAGAAGTTAGGAAGCTTAGCCTAGTTCGTTAGCGTTATCCTGTTGAGCTAATTAAGTAATTAAGAAGCTAAACTGTGCTTAAGATGAGCGTTTGCTACTGATAGAGGGAAGGGTTTAACGCGTCTTGCACCGTTAAGTCCTTGATTCATTCCTGACTGTGTCATCTGGAAAAGAAACTGTATATTTAACGCATTCATTTAGCTGTTTTGGAAAAGGCAAAGTGGAGTGTGATCTGTGGAAGTGGGTAGGGCTGGGTATCGTTTAAAAAAATGATGATACCAGAACCAATCCAAGTACCCTTAAGTGGGAGCGTGTCTATGTTCCCATGTTTCTAAGAGATTATTAAAATGTAGGCCCTATGTTCCCACAGCTCTATGTGTTGGAAGGGGAATGCAGCATTGAACCGTGGGTGTGGATTGAACTCACAGTTGCTGTGGGAACATAGGGCCTAAATTTTAATAATCTCTTAGAAATATGCGAAGGGTTAGGGTTACATAGAGCTGTGGGAACATAGAGCTGTGGGAACATAGGGCTGTGGGAACATAGGGCTGTGGGAACACAGAGCTGTGGGAACATAGGGCTGTGGGAACATAGAGCTGTGGGAACATAGAGCTGTGGGAACATAGGGTTGTGGGAACATAGAGCTGTGGGAACATCGAGCTGTGGGAACATAGGGCTGTGGGAACATAGGGCTGTGGGAACATAGAGCTGACCCCCTCTTAAGTGATACCAACACCAATTAAGTACTTCATTTGTTACCCATCATGTGAATAGAAGCATTACATTGCAAAAAATGACAAGTTGTAGCTGCTGTGGGCCAGTTGACAGATAATCATATTTTCTAGCTCTGGGTGCAAAAAGGATAATTTGCAGGTATCGCTTGATGGGAGACGTTTCAATACTACTTGGTATCGATACCCAGCCCTATTTCTGGGACAAAAAACAAACAAACAAATGCAAAGAAAAGAAAGAAAGAAAGAAAGAAAACTCTGGTTTTAAAACAAAATGTTCTCAAGAAAGTCTAAAAACTTTCCCCCATAGTCCGACAAGAGTCATGAGGGAAAGACAATAAAATATACTACTTTTCAAAATGTCAAGAGGTCCTTTCAAATTCCCTTGCAAAATTCCCCTAGATCTCAGAAAAGCCTCTGTGTAGAAGTCGGCGAGTATCCTCTTAAGACCCAGCTGATGAATTCACAGAGCTGGTGCAGTTCAAGTCTCAGAGGGCTCCAACCTGGAAAACCCTCAATGTTGCCTGTTCTGCTCTGCTGACTTCTGTGATCACACATAAAATAAAATAAAGATAAAATAAAATAAAAGGTTTTTCAAGTTACAGCAAACCGGACGACAATCTGTATGAGCATCCACAGACTCGACAGCTGACATTACATTTATATATGTACAGTGTAAATCTACATGCTTAAATTAACCCGTCACAGGTCGACATTAAGACTAGTCCGAAGTCTGAGTCACTGGCAGGAGTCGAGCAAACCCTCATATTTCTGTCCCCACCATCTGTCCTCATCCTCCTCCTCCTCCTCTCTTCACCTCCTCTTCTTCTTCGGTGAGTAAGACAAGACAAGCCAGACAAAAAAGTGTGAGATGACACGAGCTGAAAGAGGAGGAGGATTTTAGCTTTTTTCTTAAATTATGTAGTTTGAAAATAATTAGAAAGTAGACGAAGAGGAGGAGGAGGAGGAGGTACTTGGCATCTTCTCAATCTTCTCTTCTTCAAACAGCAAACTTCATCACCTCCTCCTCCTTTTGAACCAAAGCTTAAACAAGTAGGAGGAAGATAAGGGGCAAGATATCTTCTAGCCATTCCTTCCTTTCATTTCCATCCCTCCATCTCCTCCTCTGCTGCTCTGTGGGTGGGGGGGTGAGATCAGACAAGTTGGAGCAGGAGGTCCTGGAAGGTGTCCAGGCCCTTGCAGGAGTTCCTCAGGGCTCCATCCGAGCCCAGCTGGGCAGCCAAGAGGAACAGCTTCCTTTCCTCGATCACGGAGCTCAGAGACAAGGCTTCATGGAGCTCGGACACGGTCACAGCGTTGGGTTTGTCCTGTAAGAAGTAAGAAAGAGGTCATTTGTTAGATCATAGATGAAAAAAATAGTTTTTCAAGAATAATAATCAAACTTAGCCAATATTTTGTACAGTACAGTCAACTATTGGACAGTATTTAGCAAATCATATCTTATAATTATGGTTATTTGTCTATCTATGTGATTAATATCATCCAAACACTCATATTTGGTTGCTACTATGGTTAGCTTCAGAGCTATGAGGTGAAGGTTTCATAGTCAAAACAAAACGCAAACCTTAAAGTTTGTGTAAAGTAAGAATAAATGTGTTCTGAGTTTGACATACCACAGAAAAGTGTGTTGTTAACCACCCTGCCAAATTTGAATGATTAAAAAAAAATCGCCAAATATATGAAATCAGGCTTCAAAGTTGTAAAAATCAGCCTCTTTCTCTGCTCCCAAACGCTGAAGCCCCGCCCCCTACCAAGTGTCACCTGTCAATCAAAGTCACCACCTCTACCAGAAACATGGACGCTATGTCTGAGAGCTTTCTGCTGCTAACTCAGCTGCTAGCTCGGTGGCTAACTCAGCTAACTGGCTAACTGTAGACTGTAGTTGGAAAAGGTTGGGCAGCGGGCTCTCGGTCTTATATGGAGGAGTAGCCCTTATTTGCAGGCTCAGAAAATCAGGAAAAATGAGAGTGAGAAACAGTTTAAGGCTCTATCAGCATAGTTATCAGCCTTTTCACATGTTTTCTGTAACCATTTTCCAACATGTATAATAGCCTATGTTTAGAAGTAAATCAATGAACGGACTTTACACTGACTTTAATTGTACCTTTTTAACTTTTGACACACAAATTATAGTTGTTTGTTCTGTAGTTTGTAATCAAGGATCGACAGTCACCGTACGATATCCACAGTTAACATCACCAACACACATATTCCAACTCACAAAACACTGACATAACAGTTTAAGAGTAAATTTACTATGAACTTAAAGCCATTACAAATGACTACGTGTCATATTTTCAAACTGTTGATGTCTCAGCTTTGATCAGAACTTCTCTATGTGTGAAGACAGTCGATTTTAACGCCACCCTCCTACACGAAACCATTCAACCCAGGCTACAGTCTATAGATGTCCGCCTCGTTTCTCTTTTCCAACACACAGACTCTGCCGATGCTATTGTACTGTTTAAAACAGAGCGAGTGTTGAGGCAGAGAAGAAAGTGGAGGTGGGTGAAAAACACTATCACTGTCAAAAAAAGAGCTCCTCCTACTGAAGACATGGTTGCTTTTACTTTCACCTGCGTCATGTGAACAGCACGACACAGGCTTTAGACTTTGAGCTGAAGGCACTTTGATCATCTCAGAGACAACCTGTGCCAATTCTGCTCCAGTTTTCTTATTTTACTTATTTTTTAGCTGGGTGCATGTTTTCATAAAGGCAGACATTGATTTCCATTCATTTCAACATGCTAAAACCAAGAGTATATCCTCTTTTATATGTGTCAAAGTTGCATTATCATTTCACAGTAAGGTAGTATACTTCATTGAAAACTATAATTATTAATATCTAAACCTTTAGCTAGTACAGTGAGCTGTTAAAACCTTTGTCACGTGTATATTTAGTCGTATTTTGGTACATTATGGTGAGAAGTTTAACCAACATATGCAGCGTTGGGGAGTAACCTACATTTAACCATAGACTGTATAAAAGAAATGGACGTAACATCCGTGACATCACCCATTGGTTCGTGGACTGCTGTAAGGAAGCCAATAGTTTCCAATCTAGGCAGCGCCATCTTGAAAATTTCAGGTGCATGCTGGGAAAAATAAAAACACGGATTCTACTTATATGGCCATGAGGCGGAGCAGGGAGGTTGCTATGGTTACGAGGGCTGGATCTCGAGGACATTGGTCAATCAACCTGTCAATCAGGATGTAGTCACGCCCTAATGCATACCCTGCTTTATCGTCAAATATAAAATCAGGGAGGCCAAAATGTCCCAAATGAACATCATACTGCATTGAAGAAGGCTTTAAACTAGCGATTGAGACCATAAACACATTTTGAAAACGTTTACTGAGGTTAGAAATCAAGTGAGAAGTTGGTGAATTCTCCATTGACTTGTATAGAGACGGAAGTCCTTTTGACACCAAAACGGTCGCCCCCTGTTATAAGTTACTTCCGCGTTGGCCTCACTTCAGAAGTCAGACCTTTTAAGATTTTGCTCAGGAGTGTTTTTTTTAATAGTTATATGTAACGCAGACGTCCAATAAATGTTACTATTACTCATCCAAATGTAGCCCACTTGTAACTTAGACGTCTTCACATCACCAAAACCTTGTGCTTACTGAGAAATATCGAATTTGTTCTTCACATTTTTAATATTTAATTCAAAGTTTACCAGGAGGCCCTAAGAGAAACTCACCCCTGGATGGAAACTCACATATCAATACGCAAGGTTTAAAAAGGCTTACATCCCCCCCCCCCATTTTGCTTTTTATACTTTTTGATTCATGTTTTTTATAAAATATTCATATTTTTTTGGGTCCCATTATTCATCTCAAAATAGAGAAGGAAGAGAATGTTCACTCCACAACAATAGGGATTTAAATGCCTCCTATTTGGATGTTTTAACCCTTAAACAGCCCTTACTAGTTATGTCATTTGCACCTCAAGTAAGGAAGGAAGGAAGGAAAGAAGGAAGGAAGGAAAGGAGGGAAGAAGGAAGGAAAGGAGGAAGGAAGGGAAGCAAGGGAGGAAGAAGGAAGGAAAGAAAGGAGGGAGGAAGGAAGGAAAGGAGGGAGGAAGGGAAGGAAGGGAGGAAGAAGGAAGGAAAGGAAGGAGGGAGGAAGGTAGGAAGGAAAAGAGGGAAGAAGGAAGGAAATGAGGGAGGAATGAAGGGAGGGAAGGACGGAGGGAGGAAGGAAGGAAGAAAGAAAGGAAGGACAGATGAAGGAAGGAAGAAAGGACAGAAGGAGGGAACATTTACCCTAACAGCTGAACTTAGATCTGAGGAAGGAAGGAAGGAAGGACAGATGAAGGAAGGAAGGAAGGAAGGAAGGAAGGAAGGAAGGACAGATGAAGGAAGGAAGGAAGGACAGAGGAAGGACCAGGGAGGACGACAGGAAGGTTAAAGAGTCTGTATCTCCTGGTGCACGTTGTCTGTTTAAGGGTTAATTCAGATTCCTTTTTCTTGATAATAATGCAGTTAACCCGCCGCAGTCACCGAGCGGATGAGAGCCGCAGCGCTCTGACAGTAGATGTGACAAATATTCCTTCTTTCCTCCCTTCCTTCCTTCTGTCTGTCCTTCCTCCCTCCTTCCTTCCTTCCTTGCTTCTCCTTCCTTCCTCTCTTTCCTCCCTTCGTTCCTTTCCTTCTTCCCTTCCTTCTTTCCTTCCTACCTCCCTCCCTCTTTTCCTTTCTCCCTCCCTCCCTCTTTTCCTTTCTCCCTCCCTCCCTCTTTTCCTTTCTCCCTCCCTCCTTCCAACCTTCTTTCCTCCATCCTTCCTTCCTTCCTCACTCCCTTCCTTCTTTCCTCTGTCCTCCTTTCCTTACTTCCTTCCACCCTCCCTCCTACCTTGCTTCCTTCCTTCCTCCCTCCTTTCCTTCCTATTTGGATGTTTTAACATTGAGATTCCTTTTTCTTGATAATAATGCAGTTAACCCGCCGCAGTCACTGAGTGGATGAGAGCCGCAGCGCTCTGACAGTAGATGTGACAAATATTCCTGCTTCCCTTGAAGCGTCATGTATAATTCCACTAGTGCCGCGCGGGCTGAAGAAATATGAGCCGAGGAGGAAATGTGGAAATGTTTATTTCAGGAGCCTGACGGATCATTTCTGCTGGATGAATGATGAAGAAATGCTGTGAATCAAACTCGCTCCGAGGCATCTTCTCTCTCTCTCTTTTTTTTTTTTTGAACCTTTTAAAAATTTTAACCTCATGTAAGATATATTTATTTAGAATTAGACTTCAGTATCTTTCTGAGGGTTTAAACCAGTTCACCAGTGAGTACGATGGCTTTTAGATGAGTATTTAATTGAAGATAAAAAGACACTCCACTGTTTCCTTTTATATTTTGCCAATATTAACCTTCGTGTCGTCCTCCCGGGTCAAATTGACCCCGTCTGTTTTGACTGTTCCTTCTTTCCTCCCTTCCTTCCTTCTGGCTGTCCTTCCTCCCTCCTTGCTTCCTTCCTTGCTTCTCCTTCCTTCCTCTCTTTCCTCCCTTCGTTCCTTTCCTTCCTCCCTTCTTTCTTTCCTTCCTACCTCCCTTCCTCTTTTCCTTTCTCCCTCCCTCCTCCCTTCCTTCTTTCCTCCTTCCTTCCTTCTTTCCTCTGTCCTCCTTTCCTTACTTCCTTCCTCCCTCCCTCCTACCTTGTTCCTTCCTTCCTTCCTTGCTTCTCCTTCCTTCCTCTCTTTCCTCCCTTCGTTCCCTTCCTTCCTCCCTTCCTTCTTCCCTCTGTCCTTCTTTCCTTCCTACCTCCCTTCCTCTTTTCCTTTCTCCCTCCCTCCTCCCTTCCTTCTTTCCTCTGTCCTCCTTTCCTTCCTTCCGCCCTCCTTTCCTTCCTTCCTTCTTTCCTCTGTCCTCCTTTCCTTCCTTCCCTCCTTCCTCCCTCCTTTCATTCCTTGACTTGAAGACAACAGGAGGGTTAAACAAGTTGTTAACACGGTAGCTTATTATTCTTGTTGTAAAATGGGTTAGGGTTAGATCTTGCTATACATGTCTTACAGGTATTATTATTGATTTCATCTTGTAAGCCTTGTTTCCTTGCTCCCTCCAGGCAAGGAAACACTTATTTATTGGATTATGGGGGTTGTGCTTTTTTATACAGTGTCTAAAGAGACGGATATGTCATGCCTCAGTCTGCCTCCGAGTGTTTCTTGGCTCATGTTTCCTGTTTTCATTTTGATTCTCACCTCTTCTTTGTCTCGTTTCAGGTCCTTCGCCTCCTGCCTGTGTGATTGCCTGCCCCCCCGTCCTAATGTGTTGCACCTGTGTCTCATTGTCTCCCCTCCCCGTAGAGTATATAATCTGTTTTCTGCCCTCTGCTCCAGTTTGTCTTGTTCCCTTGTGACAGTGTTCAAGCATTGTTTAGTGTATTCCTTGTGAGTCTTTAGTGTTTTTTAACCACTCTCTGCCTTTTATGCCACCTGCACACTGTATATGACTATGCTTTATGTTTTATTCCTGGCTGTGGCAATTTTGTGCACCTCTGTACTCTGTATGCTGCATTGGTTGACTCAAATGACTCCATCTGTCCATGTGGTTTAGTCAAATTTAAAGGGTTAAAATGTGAAAATAAACGTATGAATAACTTGCACACATCCTTTTACTTTGTGGACCCAGCATCAAATTTCTGCTTTTAATCCATTTAGAGAGAATATATTAGAGGATTATGGTAAAAATGTCTAAGTGGTGTAACCATAAAAACTTTGTACCAAATAATTGAACGTTGCTTAAAAACAGTAACTAGTCAATAAAACACCATATCAACTAGTTTGGCATGATCTTACATTATAACTTTTATATTAAATAAAGCTAATGGAATACTATTGTTCTACATATTACATTTAATCTGGGTTACCATGGAGATCAGGAAACACTTACATTATCAGTATAAGTCCACTTAAATACACTGTAGGTGATAAAATATTTAATATGTATCATTCTTTTGTGGTTACACCATTTGACATTTTCAGGAGCATTCAGTCTTACTTTTGGTAAAAAATGGCGCAAATGTTATTTCAAATGATATAAAACCAACAAAAATACTAAATGTACATTTTAACAAACCTGATGCTGCTTTTAAATCTATTTTTAACATATTTTTTTAATTGCTTGTCTTGCCAACCCTTATTTGTCACTGACCCATATACAGAATGTAGAAACCAAAAACAATACAGTCTGACGCTTGTTCCCCGAAAAAAAATCTATTAAATACGCTGCCCCTTCCTCCTGGAACAATGTACAGACGGATCTGAGATAGTCAGAGCTGATTACTGTCGGGGAATTTAAGTCAATATTAAAGGATTGAGAGAAGAGTCCTCTTGGTCAACGTGTTGTTCCCTGAGGTTGTTCTCTCAGAGGAAAGTAATCTGGTGTAATTGTTCCAGTTCATGTATCATAACTGGATTTTGTCCATAATCTTGTCCTGTATATTAATCTGGATGTTGTGTTCACTCGTCTGTAGCGCGGCAGATTATTCGTCTGTTTATGTTTGTAGTTATTGTACCGCTAGTCCTGATTGTGCCAAAACAAACCAGTATAAGATATCCAGGACATTTGGTTTACCTGCTTGTTTCCCAGGATGACGACAGGCAGCTGAGGCTCCACCCTGAGGAGGCGGTGCAGTTCAGTCTTAGCCAAAGGGAGGCGGCTCCGGTCAGAGGAGTCCACCACGTACACCAGAACATGAGTCCTGCTTAGGTATTCAGACCAGTACCGCCGCAGGTCCTCCCCACCACCGACTGCAGAGGAGAAAATACGAAGAGTTATAAAATACAGACTTTTTGCTGTGAACTCCAAAATCTTTCCTTGTTTTTAGGTTTCTGCAATGGTTACACGTGTGGGAAATGTTCAAAAAATTAGTAAAGTTGCAGTATATTTTTGTTCTCGGGGTCAAGAATGAATCTCCACCTTCAAGTTTGGGTTGTTGTTTCACTAAAATGGGGCTTTTGTTATCACCTTACAATATAATATCTTAACCTTTTCTGCTGTGTTTCAAAGAGTTAAGGTTTAGGTGTTGGTTACATGTTTCGTTTTTTGCCTGTATTTACAAGTCAAATCAATTGGACACATCGATTAGTTTACATTTGTGTGGGACATGTTAAAAAAATGAATAATGTTTCAATATATTTTTGCTCTTGGGGTCAAGAATGAATGTCCACCTTCAAGTTTGGGTTGTAGTTTCACTAAAATGGGGCTGTTGTAATCACCTGTGTTGTGTTGTGGATATCTGCAATTACGAATCTAACTATTAAATCAGGTTTTTCCAGCTAAGTGCCAACATGGTTTAATTCCATTTATTGTTGTTTGGAGACTAAAACAACCATAATGCTAGTGTTGCTCTCTAAATGCTCATATCAGCATGCTAACATGGTCACAGTGATGATGCGAGCGTGGTGAAGTTTACCATGTTGTTTCAGTAACATTTGTGAATTAGCAGTAAACACAAAGCTAAGTTGTGGCAGATGGGAATCTCATAAGTTTGGGAGGTTCTCGACAAATGATGAAAAAGCAGAAGATCCATGTTTTTACAGTTCATCTCCTAGTGGGGACCATGAATGTGTGAATGGCATTTCACAGCAATCCATCCAATATTTATCAAGATATTTCAATAAATAATTAGAAAAGTTTATGGTGACACTAGAGGAACAGTCAGAGGATCACCAAAGTCATTAGGATACTTGATCTAGAAACCATGAACGTGTGAACCAAATTTTGTGCCAATCCATGAAGAAGATGTTGAGATATTTCACAGTAGAAGTGAAAAACCTTAACCTGCTGCTGGCACTAGAGGAAAAATCTAGAGTGTTTGGGAATTTTCTATAATTAAGGTCAATCATGGGCCTTGAGTTCACAGTAAAGGCAGCACTATCATCTTGGCAGAGACACATACTGTTCCTCTCCTTGAGACGGTGAAGGCAGCAGTTTGTGGTGTTTTGGGGAAAGCAGGAGTCACTTTGATAACGGTGACGGTCAGAGGATATGAATGTCTGACTCCCTAAAAACACAGATGGGTAACTGTGTGTCCTTGTTTGTAGAATAATGAACCAATAGGCTAATTTGATTACTGTAGATCCATTGAGTATGACCATTTATTGACATAGAGTATTCGTGGTACTATCCATGGAGGACAGTTTCCTCTGAATCGTGGTGCCATCATGCATCAGACAGTGTATTTATAATACTTTGATTCTCCTCAGTCGAGCTTCAATAAACACTTTCAGCAGCAAGACATCATGGGAGCCCGAGCACTCAGCAGCAAGACATCATGGACGTCCGAGCACTCCGCAGCAAGACATCATGGATGCCAGAGCACTCCGCAGCAAGACATCATGGACGCCCGAGCACTTTATCTACTGATGATTTTAACCATTGACAAACGAATTCTCCATAACAATCAGGTCCTACTAATCCCAAATATCTAGTAGAAATTAAAAATGCATTTCTCAGGAGGTTAAACATAACGAATATGTTTTTTTGTCATTTCTATCCAACACACACACACACACTCTGTGGCTAATTCTATGACTGTAGATGCATTGAGTATGTCCATTTATTTACATAGAGTATTTGTGGTACTATCTATGGAGGCTTAAAGACGATCCACAGAAGACAGGTCCTCAGAGTTGTGGTGGCATCATCCATCAGACAGTGTATTGATAATACTTTGATTCTCCTTGGCCCAATTTCAATAAACATTTTCAGTGTAAGACATCCTGGACTCTTGGATACTCCACCCACTGATGAGGTTAACCATTGACAAATTCTCCATGACACAGAGGATCATTAAAGTAGTTGAAGTGTATCCTCTAGAGACTTTGTGTTGTAAATTTGACAACAATCCACCAAATCCACCAAACATCAACCTCATGCTGGCACTAAAGCATAAATCAGAGCATCACCAAAGTCAGTAGGATTCATCCTCTGGGGGCTACAAATGGGTACACCAATTTTTATAGCAACCCATGAAGTAGTTGTTGAGATATTTCAGTTGGGACTAAAGTGAAGCTGTTCTTACCAGCCTGATATGAATCATTCACACTGCGGAGGATCCAGCCTGTGAACTGTAGCACAGCAGGTGTTCCCAGTTGGGGTGTTTCCATAATTAAATTAGAGTTTAATAACAAAGGAGTGATGTGTTATCTGACTCCCTGAGGGGCTTATTTATCCAAAATATCAGTTTTTATTAAACAGCTGAAGAAACAACAGTGTAAAAACAGTAACATGACCCTGACTAAATGCATCGCTCGAAGGCTTTTCTGGTTTACTTTCATATAAAGTGGACTGATCGATAAGTAGAATTAGATGAGATGTTCTCCTTTACACAAATTGGCTGCAGATTAATCTCAGATGTGCTCCACACAAATAAGATCTGTTGTCTACTTTTGACTGAGGATGAAATAGATTAAGACAGCACTCAGCCATTATTTATGTCTATGTTTCCCTGCTGGGGAAATTGATCCAATCTATTTTTCCTGTTGCCTCCAGTCATGACATGTCAAGCTTGGCTGTGAGCAAAATGAAACTGTACAGCTCCACTTTGTATTATTTTACAGGGTTAGGTTTTATGTCTCCTCTTTTGGACTTTGGAGTTACAACTGGGAGCGGGTGGGTGTTATCTTGAGCTTGTTATCCTGCTCTGTGGACTGATGGTTGATTGGTTGAGTGACTGATTGCCGAGGCTGTATGAACACCCTGCCTCTGTTTGGGAATTTTCTCCACTTAAAATACAATATCAACTAAAGCGAGTTCTGCATTGTTAGGTTCCTTCGTGGCCCTGAAAACATGTCATTCTTTGTTTTTACTATAAAAGTGTCTGCCAAAGTGCATTTCAACAGTTTTTTGGTTATTTAAAATGAGAGATTTGTATTGTATTGTATATATTTGTGTCTGAGCTTTTCTCACTGGTTTAAAATGGGCTCGAGCTGCAACAAGTAGTCGATTAACTGATTAGTTACCAACTCTTAAATTAATCGCCAACTATTTGGATAATGAGAGATCCACATTGTCTGGTTCCAGCTTCTCACATGTGTAACATGTAAGACACTTGAGGATGTCTTCGTTGGGCTTTGGGAAACAGTGATCACCATTTTTCATCATTTTCTGACATTTTATGGATCAAACCACGAATCATTTAATCGAGAAAAATAATCAACAGTAAATTGACAATGAAAATAATTAGTTGGAAAAGGTGAAAGTAGTTTTTAAACAAGCATTAAATAGCAGATAGCAGGTCCAATGACAAATTATTGCCCCATGGCCTCCGAACAGGTTAATCTGGCCATGCTGATTACTTGATTATGATGTAAAATGGTGTCATAAAGAAAGAAAATCTAGCTATCATCTTCAGCGGATGGGAAAGTTTCAAAGTGACTTAAGGTTTTAATTTCCCACTATCATCCTCATCCTCATCCTCATCCTGCTGTGTGGAAGACCCGCCCTGCAGCTTCAATGACCGGCATCACTCTGCGGCCAAATGAATCACCGCTAACACCCCGGCGGGTATGACTCCAGGTCCTCACCGCCTCAGACTTCAGCAGAGCGCCGTGCACAAAGAATTCATTAGTGCCGGACTTAATGGAGAATGTTGCTAGGAAACTGGGTAGTGATGTATCTTTAGCTGATGTGATGTGGCAGCAATAAATATGTGTTTACCTGATGTGACGCAGAGGATGGACCTGACACTCAGCGGGGGTTAGCAGCTTGTGTCCTACAGTCAGCAGGATGCTCATGCAGCTGCTCTACAGACCTCTTTATTATGCTTACATTTACACACACACGCAGCAGACAGTGAGCCATATGCATGTGAATGATGTGATTGTGGACGCATATGCAAACTGGAAAACTGCATCCCAGATTTTCCTGCATATTAAAAGGGAGGCATGATCTGCGCATTTCCAGCTCTATAGTCATATTCTCGGGTTCTACTGGAATATCTTTGCATGATTTACAGTTCAAAAGTACCTATTTATCTTATATTGGCTCATTATGCAGCCCCTCAGTTCTCTGGTCATGGGCAGATAGTGTCTCATAAAAAAGGTGTGAAGAGCAATGACCAAACCAACGTCTAACGGTCTGAAATTTTGATGCTGTTTTTACATTCTGTTTAACATGAAACTTCAGTATTTCTGTTTTTGTGAATGAGTGACTAATGGGGACAACAGTTTTTGAGACTGGTAGAGTATTGAGCGAGAGTGCTGCAGCCAGGATCTATGAAACGGGTTGCAGTGTAATCCGACAGGCCACTGGTGCTCCATCATTGTACGTCCACTAAAAGTGTTTGTGGTTTTGCTGCTGACAGGCTCAGACTGTTATTATAAGGGTCAGTGACAAATAAGGGTTGGCAAGATGCTCTTGAAAATGTCAAATGGTGTAACCACAAAAGAATGATAAATATTAAATATTTTATCACCTACAGTACAGTGTATTTAAGTGGACATATACTAATAATTACTAAATGTGTCCTGGTCTCCATGGTTACCCAGATTAAATGTAATATTTAGAACAATTGTATTCCATTAGTTTTATTTAATATAAAAGTTATAATGTAAGATCATGCCAAAATAGTTGATATGGTGTTTTATTGACTATTTACTGTTTTTAAGCAAGTTGAATTATTTGGTACAACGTTTTTATGGTTACACCACTTAAACATTTTTACCATAATCCTCTAATATATTCTCTCTAAATGGATTAAAAGCAGAAATTTGATGCTGAGTCCACAAAAAAAGAATGTGTGCAAGTTATTCATACGTTTATTTTCACATTTTAACCCTTTAAATTTGGCTGAATCACATGGACACAAAAAAATCCATCATTGACCCAAACGTGTCTTGAGTGCATTATTGAAAAGGCCATACAAAGAAATTAAATGTTTTCCTTTACCTTCCGCTTACAGGCAGTACTGTGATCCTCTGGAGCAATAACGCCACATCAATGTAAATCCACTAACAGCTGTTGTTTGTTTTTTGCCACTAACTAACCAAGGAGACTCTGTCATGGCTCAATAATTAGCTGATTTTTGACAAATACTCAAGTCTCACAAGATTTCACGCTTGGTTAGACACAATAACAAATGGACCGAATCAAGCTTTATACCTTCTTTTCCATAATGTTGTCAGACACTAAAAATAAGCCCATCAGTGGCAAAAACAAGCTCGTTTGGTGGATGTATATTGATGAAGAGCTATTGTTCCTTGGGATTACACTGCAGACTGTTTCACAGCTGCTGGCTGCAGCACTCTCGCTCAATACTGGACCAGTTTCAAAAACTGCTGTCCCCATTAGTCACTTCGACACAAAAAGATTGGACAATAGAGTCCAGCTTGTTTCATGTTAATGTCTTGCCAATGAAAGTGAAGTTAATTTAAATCTTTATTTTACAAGGTAGTTTCAGAGTTTTGAGATCTCTTTTTTTCTAAGGTAGGCCTGAGAAGTCAGCAAACACAAACAACCAGCCACAATCAATAAAAAATGAATACAAACAGTTACAAGAGTCGTTAAAAAACATCAGATAATAAAGCTTTAAAACCTCAGAGGGGAATGACAGAGCAGTTTGAAATGTGCAGAGTACCTGAAACCAGCTCTGCCAACATTTAATGTGTACATGAGGGATTATTTCTATTTACTTTTCCCCCGGCGAATGTTTGTCCGGTGGCTCCCTCGACAAGCTAAGGTGCAGAATGGGATGGTTGGAAGTTAGATAAGAAAGGAGACTTTAGCATGAAAAGCTTAATGTGGGTTGCTGCTCTGAGTCTTGAGGCTCTTGTATTGAGTATCAGGATGCAATCAGGCTCAGTGTGACCATGTGCTCTGCCTATGAGAAAACATGTTGAGTATCAGGATGCAATCAGGCTCAGTGTGACCATGTGCTCTGCCTATGAGAAAACATGTTAACGCTTTATGTAAAGATTTGATTTGTTGTATCATAATATGGACTCTAGCTATGTGTGTGTTTTTTAAATAAATGTCTATAAAGTATAAATATTAGTTCCTCTTTTTGGAGAACACAGAGGAAAGTGGTTTATGTTGCTGTAGCAGACAAGACACGCAATCTAATTTCAGCTTGACTTTGAGAGTAAAGCTGAGAATATGATCCCCAACCACACACACACACACACAGTAACTTCCCTTCTAATACCAAGTTACACTTCTCTTTATCACAAACTCAAAGTCTCAGCTGCTCAAAAAACTTCTCTAACAGATCTGAGCTGCTTCATTAAAGAGTTTAAAGGCTTTTAGCTGGATTTCCCTCAGCGGACTTCATAAAGAGAGAACTCATCGGTCTCTGCTCACCGTACAGCTCCCGATGTGTGTAAGTGTGCACTAAGCTGTCAACATGCCTCTGCGTCAATGTCACAGAGACAAAGACCCTAACATTTACTGTGCAGACTTCTGACTGAGTGGGTGGTGACATGTGTTCCTCTTACTTTTCAGAGATGAAAAAGAGATTGGTGGCACCGCCGATCTGTGTTCAGATATCATGAATAAATCAGGCACTGAGCGAGACACACTCCTCCCAATATACAGCCACTGATAGAAACTGCAGCTGATGGTCTCACACTCAGACCGGTTCAATGAAGAGAGAAGTCATTTATGTTATTTTTGGTGCAGTGCTGTGGCTTTCAGTGGAGCTCTAATTTGCAGGTTGATGAGTTTTTCTGTTAATACAACGCAGTCAAACTGACAACAAGGTCACAGTGAGGTTTAAGCGTCAACTTTCATGATATTTTTATATTGAACTGAAATTTCTGGAAGTTTTCCTCAATCACTGAAGTAATGGCGCTTTTCCACTACACAGTTCCAGCACTACTTGGCTCGACTCGACTCGGCTTGGTTCCAGGAACGACCTTTTCCATTACAAAAAGGAACCTACTCAACGTGGGCGGGGTCGTCATAGCAACGGCTCCGCGATACTGCCGTGACTTCATTTTATACGCGACACAAACGCATAAACAATGGAGGACATGGAGGCGATGGTGTACTTGCTGCTGTATGTGGCTTTCTGTCACACACAAAGCAAGAACATTGAACCGTGTATGGCTGTAACGCTGTTGCCGGTATTTAAAAATGACTGGTTTGATTCTTGTGTGGGACGGCTCATGACTCTTCCAGCGACAACTCTTCTGACTAATCAGCGGCCGGCAGTCTGTTGATGTCACATTTAGTATCAGCTCGGCTCGGCTCGCTTGGAACCTCAGCAGAGCAGGTACTAAAAAAAGTACCAGGTACCAGATACTATCCCTAGTGGAAACGCAAAAAAACTGAGTCGAGGCAAGCCGAGTCGAGTTGAGTCATGCTGGAAATGTGTAGTGGAAAAGCGCCATAATAAGGACTATATTTTAAATGCCACAGATTGCTCCTGTGCTGACGTGAGGATGCATCGAGCTTTCAGTGAAGAGATAAAGAAACAACAACTAAAATCTGGATCAAGTTCTGAATACCAGCTGGGCTTTGAGCTGCAGACAAACTCTACCAGATTTTCAGTAATACTGTCACATTTTCTACCTACACTGACACTAATATACCATAACTACTACTGCTGCTGCTGCTGCTACTGGAGGCAAATCACGCAAGAATGCAGCAGGTTTGCCTCAAACTAGCGATTCAGGTCGAAAACAGATCAAATAAAGGTCAGATATGCTGGAAAAGAACTACTGTTTATAAAAGTCATCGATACATTTAAAGCCAAAAGTGTTTATATATGTTAAGAAATGCTGTACTTGTTCAGTTGAAGCATACTGACGCCTTTGACAATTTAAAGTAATGTACAAAGAGAACATATTTAATTAGCCAATATAGTGTTAAGTTGCAGATTCCTTCATAATGCACTTACAATGGAAGTGATGGAGGACTAAATCCACACAAATGCATTTAAAAGTTGATCTGAAGCTAATATGAAGCTTCAGCGTCCAAATCAATCAAATCTTCATCTTCTATGTTTCAACGTTACAGTGTTTTTAGTAGCAAAGTCTTTTTGTTACTATACTTCCACCACAGCTCAACAGGAAACACTAAGAGGAGAATCTGATGCTAAAAAGATTGTAAATGTGTCAGATATCACTTGATATGACTAACTCAGACTGCTGAAGCTCAATAGAAGCTTCATACTGTGTGGATTTTGTCCTCCATCTCTTCCATTGAAAGCACATTTGAAGGAGATCTTTTAATAGTCAGCATGAACAGGAGGAATGATCACAGCTGCTGGTTTAAGATAGACTTTAACAATTGTGAGCCTGTCCTTTAGCTTTAGCCCTGACTCACTTTCTATAACCACTTCAGTCTGTCAATGGCTTGTGAGAGAATCATGAGTCTGTGTGGAGTTGTTTAGCACTTTGCGAGTTAAATGAAACAAATGAGCTGAACTGAACAGAGCTCTTTCCATTTCTCCATTTCGTGGCGTTTTGATAAAACATAAAGAGT
Organism: Scomber colias; assembly: GCA_021039105.1. NCBI lineage: Eukaryota > Metazoa > Chordata > Actinopteri > Scombriformes > Scombridae > Scomber > Scomber colias. The sequence goes on from JAJDFG010000819.1 coordinate 28,123, forward strand.
CTCCAGACTGCACACTGAGCCCTGTGGTGTTTTTTGATTTGGTGGGATAAAAGGAAGCCTTACTCTCCAGGAAGTCGAGCTGACAGGCGGGGGCGTTGAGGCTCATGAAGTTGAAGCCGCGGGTTGGGCGGCAGCGGCCTCTCTTACCCGCTGGCTCTCCAGGGGTCAAACCCTGCAGCATGCTGCTCTTCCCGGCCCCGTCCAGACCGAGGACCAGGACCTGACGCTTCCCACGATCCTCCTCTTCCTGCGAGCAGAGCATAAGAGAGATGTTCAGACTCCAGGAAGATTGAAGACCGTGTAAAGTGAATTCAGACATTTTCTTCTAAACACATTAAATAGGTCATAAATGTATTTCTAAAAAAGGTGTAAAAAGCATTTCAACCATTTAGATTTGAATTGTGGAGCTAGGCTTCACAAACTGTGTTTCAAGATTTCTGTGTTCAGGATTTAGTGATTAGCATAAACCCGCCCCTGCTGCTGTAGAGGTATAAATACATTCAGCACACACTACTACTACTACTACAGTCTACAGTTAGCCTGTTAGCTGAGTTAGCCGCCGAGCTAGCCGCCGAGTTAGCCACCGAGCTAGCAGCTGAGTTAGCAGCGGAAACCTCTCAGACGTAGCGTCCATGTTTCTGGTAGAGGTGGTGACTTTGATTGACAGGTGACACTTGGTAGGGGGCGGGGCTTCAGAGTTTGGGAGCAGAGAAAGAGGCTGATTTTTACACAACTTTGAAGCCTAATTTCAAATACTTGGCGATTTTTTTTAATCATTCAAATTTGGCAGGGTGGTTAACAACACACTTTTCTGTGGTATGTCAAACTCAGAACACATATTTATTCTTACTTTACACAGACTTTAAACACACGTCGTCATTTATAATTCAACATTAAATGAGGTTAGCGGCTCTGTTTTAAGAAGAGCGAGTGTATGGAAGTCAGGCTTAGGTTTACAAACATGGTGAACAGTGTAAATGCTTTGACACACATTGGGCATATCCAACACAAAGGGTAGTATTGGCACATTATTTTAATTTAACCTTCATTACTTCCATTGTAAGTGCATTATGAAGGGATCTTCTAATAGTCAGTATGAACAGGAGGAATCATTACAGCAAGCTAAAAGCAAGACATAAGAGTTCAATTTAAGTCTTCTATATTTCTTAATTCTTCATAATGACTTATACTTTATTATCCCTTTAATCCTCAAACGTTTTAGGAATCCCTTTGAGAGGTCCCGACTATATTTGAGGCTGTTTTTCCTTCCTTCTTCCCTTCCTCCCCTCTCTCTTTGCTCCCTCCTCCTTCCATCCTTCCTTGCTTCCTTCCTTCCTTCCTCCTTTCTTTCCTTCCTCCCTTCCTCCCTTCCTTCTCTCCTAAATTCCTTCCTCTTTTCGTCCTTACTCCTTTCCTTCCTTCCTTCCTTCCTTCCTCCCTCCTTACTCCTTTCCTTCCTTCCTTCCTTCCTTCCTTCCTTCGTTCATTCCTTCCTCCCTTCCTTCCTTCCTTCCTCCCTCCCTCCTTACTCCTTTCCTTCCTTCCTTCCTTCGTTCATTCCTTCCTTCCTCCCTCCCTCCTTACTCCTTTCCTTCCTTCCTTGGGGGTCCAGACTATATTTGAGGCTGTTTTTCCTTCCTTCTTCCCTTCCTCCCCTCTCTCTTTGCACCCTCCTCCTTCCATCCTTCCTCCTTTCTTTCTTTCCTCCCTTCCTTCTTTCTTTCCTTCCTCCCTTCCTTCTCTCCTAAATTCCTTCCTCTTTTCGTCCTTACTCCCTTCCTTCCTTCCTTCCTTCCTCCTTACTCCTTTCCTTCCTTCCTTCGTTCCTTCGTTCGTTCCTTCCTTCCTTCCTTCCTTCCTTCCTTCCTCCCTCCTTACTCCTTTCCTTCCTTCCTTCCTTCGTTCATTCCTTCCTTCCTTCCTCCCTCCCTCCCTCCTTACTCCTTTCCTTCCTTCCTTGGGGGTCCAGACTATATTTGAGGCTGTTTTTCCTTCCTTCTTCCCTTCCTCTCTCTCTTTGCTCCCTCCTCCTTCCATCCTTCCTTGCTTCCTTCCTTCCTCCTTTCTTTCCTTCCTCCCTTCCTTCTCTCCTAAATTCCTTCCTCTTTTCGTCCTTACTCCTTTCCTCACTTCCTTCCTTCCTCCCTCCCTCCTTACTCCTTTCCTTCCTTCCTTCCTTCCTTCCTTCCTTCCTTCCTCCCTCCCTCCTTACTCCTTTCCTTGCTTCCTTCCTTCCTTCCTTCCTTCGTTCATTCCTTCCTTCCTTGGGGGTCCAGACTATATTTAAGGCTGTTTTTCCTCCCCTCTCTCTTTGCTCCCTCCTCCTTCCATCCTTCCTTGCTTCCTTCCTCCTTTCCTTCCTTCCTCCCTTCCTTCTCTCCTAAATTCCTTCCTCTTTGCTCCCTCCTCCTTCCACCCTTCCTTCCTTCCTTCCTTCCTTCCATCCATCCTTTCTTCCTCCTTTCCTCCCTCCCTCCTTACTCCTTTCTTTCCTTCCTTCGTTCATTCCTTCGTTCATTCCTTCCTCCCTCCCTCCTTACTCCTTTCCTTCCTTCCTTCCTTCCTTCGTTCATTCCTTCCTCCCTTCCTTCCTTCCTTCCTTCCTCCCTCCCTCCTAACTCCTTTCCTTCCTTCCTTCCTTCCTTCGTTCATTCCTTCCTTCCTTCCTCCCTCCCTCCTTACTCCTTTCCTTCCTTCCTTCCTTCCTTCATTCGTGAGAGGATTTAGTGCTTTTCTCTGTTTTTGGAGAGGAAAGAGTTTGTTGGTTGGGATAAAACTTGACATTTTGTGAACATAACCTCAGGGACATTGTGACATTAAAGACAGAAGTTGTTATAGATCCAGGACTGAGTTTTACCTAAAGAGGATAATCAAAACTGTGATTCTCCACCTTTATAAATGTTTCCCTGGTTCGCCTCTTTTTAATTCAACATAATGCAGAAAGAATTGGCTTCATTACACCGACTCCCAGGAGCTTTTTGCATCGATTATAAAGTTCTTATATTGCTTTACGAAGCTGTTAATGGCTCATGCTCGGGTCTATTTGCCCAAACTTTTAAATCCATATGTTCCTGAACGAGCCCTCAGGTCCTCAAATACCCATCTGCTCTCTCAGCACTCTGCTTAACCTTCCTGTTGTCCTCCCGTCAACCGTGAAACTTTCGTCCTCCGGGTCAATTTTGACTGTTAATAAAACATAAAGTATAAATCATCACCCGACTCTGTGTTAGACCTTTTTAGCCAACTTCATTCCATATATCACCCAACTTGCACACATTCTTTTTTTTTTGTGGACCCAGCATCAAATTTCTGCTTTTAATCCATTTAGAGAGAATATATTAGAGGATTATGGTAAAAATGTCTAAGTGGTGTAACCATAAAAAACTTTGTACCAAATAATTGAACGTTGCTTAAAAACAGTAAATAGTCAATAAAACACCATATCAACTAGTTTGGCATGATCTTACATCCTTCCTTCCTTCCTTCCTTCCTTCCTTCCTTCCTTCCTTCCTTCCTTCCTACCTTCCTAACACCGTATCAACTAGTTTGGCATGATCTTACATTATAACTTTTATATTAAATAAAGCTAATGGAATACTATTGTTCTAAATATTACATTTCATCTGGGTTACCATGGAGACCAGGAACCATGAAGTCATTATTTAACCCTCCTGTTGTCCTCAAGTCAAGGAAGGAAGTTAGGAAGGGAGGAAGAAGGAAGTAAAGGAGGAAGGAAGGGAGGAAGAAGGAAGGAAAGGCGGGAAGGAGGAAAGAAAGAAGGAGGGAGGGAGAAATTGAAGGAAGGGAAGAAGGTAGGAAGGAAGGAAGGGAGAAAGGTAGGAAGGAAGGGAGGAAAGAAGGAAGGAAGGAGGGAAGGAATGAAGGACAGAAGGAAGGAAGGAAAGGAAAGAAGAAAGGAAGGAAAGAAGGAAGGAAAGGAAAGAAGGAAGGAAGGAAGGAAAGGAAAGAAGAAAGGAAGGAAGGGAGGAAAGAAGGAGGGAAGGAATGAAGAACAGAAGGAAGGAAGGAAAGGAAAGAAGGAAGGAAAGGAAAGGAAAGAAGGAAGGAGAAATGGAAGGAAGGAAGGAAGGAAGGACGGAAGGGAGGAAGGAAGGAAGGTCCACTTAAGTACACTGTAGGTGATAAAATATTTAATATATATCATTCTTTTGTGGTTACACCATTTGACATTTTCAGGAGCATTCAGTCTTACTTTTGGTTTAAAAAATGGTGCAAATATCATTTCAAATGATATAAAACCAACAAAAATACTAAATGTACATTTTAACAAACCTGATGCTGCTTTTAAAACTATTTTTAAAGATATTTTTGAATTGCCACTGACCCTTTAATGTGAAGTCATGGGGGTAACTTACATTTTGATTGGATTTCAGTGATTGGTACCTCTGCAGATTAGATCATCGTTATGTAACCAAATGAAAGCTTTATACAGTTGGGAATTTGAGCCCCGGCAGTGCAAAAGACGTGTGATAATGTTCAGAAATATGAATCACTGTCTGCAGACCTCTGGAGGTAATAGTGGTGATATTATACTTTAATAACAGATATCACAGCGCTGCGTCTTTAGGGTCAGCTCTGAGCCTGAGCCCGCTTGTTTCTGCAGAGCAAGAAGTGACTGACACAGAAGAAATTAAAAAAAGGTTAGCAGGCGGATTGAAAACCTCGGAGACACACCGGGACGCCGTAATCCCACCGAGATCCTGCACACGTCAGTCATCTTCCTTTTTAAAAGTCACACAAGGTTAGTCTTTATTCATGCCGTGTGCAAGACGTGCTGCGGCAGATCTGTGGAGGTTAATTAGCAAGTCATATCAGCCCTTTTAGGACCTGCTGTGATCTTCATTGAAAATATCGAGCTTCTACTTCAAATTATTGATGGATGTCGAGTTTAAAGCTTTTTAAAAATGTCTTATGTCAAATTGACACCAGAACCTTCGCTGTAATTGTTTCATTAACCCTTAAACAGGCCTTACTAGTTATGTCATTTGCACCTAAGGTAAGGAAGGAAAGAAGGAAGGAAGGAAGTAAAGGAGGGAAGAAGGAAGGAAAGGAAGGAGGGAGGAAGGAAGGAAGGAAGGTAGGAAGGAAAGGAGGGAAGAAGGAAGGGAAGGAAGGAAGGGAGGAAGAAGGAAGGAAAGGAAGGAGGGAGGAAGAAGGAAGGAAAGGAGGGAGGGAGGAAGGAAGGAAGGAAGGAAGGGAGGAAGAAGGAAGGAAAGGAGGGAGGAAGGAAGGAAGGAAGGAAGAAAGAAAGGAAGGACAGATGAAGGAAGGAAGGAAGGAAGGAAAAAAGGACAGAAGGAGGGAACATTTACCCTAACAGCTGAACTTATATCTGAGGAAGGAAGGAAGGAAGGAAGGAAGGAAGGACAGAGGAAGGACAGAGGAAGGACGAAGGTTAAAGAGTCTGTATCTCCTGGTGCACGTTGTCTGTTTAAGGGTTAAAAAGGTCAGAGGATGAATTTGACATTTCATTTCCCTTTTTCCCTGACTTGTTTCTGGTTGGTGTTGTTGCTGAGTAAACAGCAGCAGATAAACACGGCTGCTGCTGCTGCTGCTTTGACACTTCAGTAGCTTTTTCCTCTATGTATTTCTGGCTTATGCGGCCCGCTGGGAGCCAAAAAGCTCAAACCCTGACAGAGCTGAAGAAGCCCAGCTGCAGCTCTGAGTCGGCACAGCTTGTTCTGCTTCTACACTTCATGTCTTTTCTTTGGGGTTTTTTTTTTTTTTTTTTTGCAGCATTATCAGTATGGACTTTGTGCAAGGTGTTCAATTCATGCATATTGCTCTTTTTCAACCTTCTGCTCTTCAAGATTACACAGGAGACATCTGACCTTACTAAACCTGTTATTTCCCTCTGGTTATGAAATGGATCTGGTATTTTTTTGCAGACACACCTGAGCAACGGTCATTTATCTCCTCGCTCGCTCTTTCAGCTCAAAGACTTTTCCAAGTGGAGGCTACACATGCAGCCAGACCGTGTACTTACAACAAGAATAAAATATATAAATTAATAGGCTTTATGCTGATCTGATCGGCTATATCTGGTCGGGCCGATATTTAGCATTTTATGTAATTTATGAGATCAGCTGTAATGTCTTAATTCTACGATCCGATCAATGTCGTCATGTTGAAATGAATGATGGCTTGTGTTTTATCGGAGGGAGGAAGGAGGTAAGGAAGGAAGGAGGGAAGGAAGAATAGATTGCAGATGGCTTGTGTTTTATCTGTCTCATTTACTCCGAAGCAGTTCCACACCACCGACATAATTGTTTGAATCCGACAGCTAGTTTTGAGCCCTGTCAATAAAGTTTTTTGAATCTTGAATCATGAGCTGTCGGATTCAAACTAACATGTGGGTGTTGTGGGCAGACAGATGAAACACAAGCTATTTAACAATCTGTGCAACACTAAAGAACCTCGTGGGGAAGCATCTGCAAAATGTTTCAACAGCACAAATGTACCTGGAGGGAACACGAGGAGGAGAAGTCGAGTTTAGGAAACGGAGCGTGGACAAAGAAGACGTGATCGGATCAATGATCGGTTTATTTAAACTCACTGATCGTGATCGGCCCAAAAATCCTGATCGTGTAAAGCCTATAAATTAATAGAATAAAATTGTACAACATGATTGAATACATGTGTTGATACAGTCTGCAGCCAAACCCCCCCCCCCCCCCACCACCGCCAAAAACCAATAAACAATCAACACAACCTCAAGTCTCTTTAATATTTAACAAATTTATTCCAAAATCAAATGAATAGACAAATCTGTGGAAATGTAATAATTTAATACGCCTCTATATGGGCACCATTAGTTGCACAAAGCACTAAGGCATCGGCAATATATTGATATTATATCGATATCATGATATGAGACTAGATATCGTCTTAGATTTTGGATATCGCAATATTGCGATATGTCATCAGATTTGTCTTTTCCTGGTTTTAAATGCTGCATTACAGTAAAATATATCATCAGTTGCTTTTGTAATGAATTTCTTAAACTGTAAAGAGACTTTGTGGACACTTCTTCCCATTCCCCATTCTGATGTAGTTGCCAGTCTAGCATTGCATCATGATTACTGTTATGTGTAAAGTCATTGCTCTCAGTATGCTATCTTTTTTTTAATGTTTGTTTTTCGGTTTCAAACATTAACAAAACTCCAATTCAGACATTTCTCATACAAAGTGAATGATTCTCTATTGATTTTTATTAAGGGATTTACTTTTAAATGTTATTCTGAAAGGCAGGAGAAAAACAGCTCTCTTCAGCTCAGCTACAGATCTGCACTGCTGTATCTGACAGGGATTTAACGTCTTGCTCAAGGACACTCCAGCAAAGCAGAACGCTTGGCAACACCGGTGATGCTTTATCACGCTGAGGCAGTAAAGCCAGCTTCGCCCCTGCAGAGAGACCGACAGCAAAACACCCCAGAGCTGTGAGAGAAGTGAAGGAAACTGTGATCCTCTAACACTGTCACATATCATCAGTTCCTCACTTCAACGCCGCCTCCTCCTCCTCCCCTGTGATTGAATGTTGTAATTTCTTTTCCGCCAGACGTTACGCGCTCTCTATCTCGTCTGCTGACATCTTACATTCCCCAGAATGCCTTTTAACAACCTCCAGATAACAAGCTTGAATTTGTTGCATCAAGCGGGGAGTTCTGGTCCTCTGAAATGAGGCCAACGCGGAAGTAACTTAGAGCTGCATTCTATCAAAAGGCCACCAGGGGGCGACCGTCTCTATACAAGTCAATGGAGAATTCACCAACTTCTCACTTGATTTCTAACCTCAGTAAATGTTTTCAAAATGTGTTTATGGTCTCAATCGCTAGTTTAAAGCCTTCTTCAATGCAGTATGATGTTCATTTGGGGACATTTTGGCCTCCCTGATTTTATATGTGACGATAAAGCAGGGTATGCATTAGGGCGTGGCTACGTCCTGATTGACAGGTTGATTGACCAATGTCCTTGAGATCCAGCCCTCGCAACCATAGCAACCTCCCCCGCTCTGCCCATGGCTCCGCCTTATGCCCATATAAGTAGAATCCGTGTTTTTATTTTTCCCAGCATGCACCTGAAATTTTCAAGATGGCGCCTGCCTAGATTCGAAATTATTGGTAACATCAGAAAAGTTTCAGTATAAGTCCACTTAAATACACTGTAGGTGATAAAATATTTAATATTTATCATTCTTTTGTGGTTACACCATTTGACATTTTCAGGAGCATTCAGTCTTAATTTTGGTTAAAAAATGCAAATATCATTTCAAATGATATAAAACCAACAAAAATACTAAATGTACATTTTAACAAACCTGATGCTGCTTTTAACACTATTTTTAAAGATATTTTATAATTATTATTATAATTGCTCATCTTGCCAACCCTTATTTGTCACCGAGCATGTTGAGCTTGACTAACGGCTCTGTTGTTTTCTGTTAATCTCTGGTGTGCAGGTCTCCAGTTTGAATACTGCAGGGTAACAATGAACCACTTTAAAAAAGAGGTATAACAGATACATTGAATGGCTGCAGTTAAAATAAAATTAAATATCTAGCAATTAATAGGATAAAAAATGTGATTTTAAAGAATGGAAACCTTGAGAATTATACCTTTAACCCTCCTGTTGTCCTCAAGTCAAGGAAGGAAGGGAGGAAGGAAAGTAGGGAAGGGAGGAAGGGAGGAAGATGGAAGGAAAGGAGGGAAGGGAGGGAGGAAGGAAGGGAGGCAAGTAAAGAAGGAAGGGAGGAAGAAGGAAGGAAAGTAGGGAGGGGAGGGAGGGAGGGAAGGAAAGAAGGAAGGAAGAAAGGGGGTTGAAGGAAGGAAGGAAGGAAGGACAGACGGAAGGAAGGAAGGAGGGAGAAAAGTAAGGAAGGTAGGAGGGAGGGAGGAAGGAAGGTAGGAGGGAGGGAGGAAAGAAGGAAGGAAGGAAGGAGAGAAGGATAGAAGGAAGGAAGAAGGAAAGAAGGAAGGACAGAAGGAAGGAAGAAAGGGGGTTGGGAGGAAGGAAGGAAGGAAGGAAGGAACAGTCAAAACAGACAGGGGTCACTGTCATGCTATAACTGAGCATGTGCAGACCTGAAACTCTCCCAAAAAAGCCCACGCTAACAGTCGACCCCCCCCCCCCCCCCCTCCCTCTTCCCCACCTCCCCCCTTCCTGAAGCATTTAGTCGTCATGTTTACGCTCCACTTTGACTCCGAGGGGATGAAACCACCGACGTCCCCGCTGCACTGAGCTGCCGGCAGACACTGACACTTTAACCTCCTGTTGTCCTCGAGTCAAGGAAGGAAGGGAGGAAGAAGGAAGGAAAGGAGGAAAGTAAAGAAGGAAGGGAGGAAGAAGGAAGGAAAGGAGGCAAGTAAAGAAGGAAGGGAGGAAGAAGGAAGGAAAGGAGGGGAAGAAGGAAGGTAGGAAGAAAGAAGGAAGGAAAGGAGGGAGGAGGAAAGAAGGAAGGTAGGAGGGAGAGAGAAGGGGACAAGAGGCAGGGAGGAAGGAAGGAAGGAAGGAAGGAAGGAGTGAAGGACAGAACGAAGGACAGAAGGAAGGAGTGAAGGACAGAACGAAGGACAGAAGGGAAGGGAAGAAAGGGGGTTGGAGGAAAGAAGGAAGAAGGAAAGGAAAGAAGGAAGGTAGGAGGGAGAGAGAAAGGACAAGAGGAAGGGAGGAAGGAAGGAAAGAAAGAGAGAAGGAGGGAGGAAAGAAGGAAGGAAGGAAGGAAGTAAAGAAGGAGGGAAGGAAAGAAGGACAGAAGGAAGGAAGAAAGGGGGGTTGGAGGAAGGAAGGAAGGAAGGAAGGAAGGAACAAACAGTCAAAACTGTTTATAACTGAGCATGTGCAGACCTGAAACTCTCCCAAAAAACCCACGCTAACAGTCGACCCCCCCCCCCCCCCTCCACTTTGACTCCGAGGGGATGAAACCACCGACGTCCCCGCTGCATTGAGCTGCCGGCAGACACTGACGACATCATCCGTAAAGACGGGCTGAGCCGGATGAAGCAGGCTAAGCTTATTACCGGCTGCTGCTGATTGAATCCAAGATTAGAGACATGCTAATAGATTTTATTAAGAGATCCGAGCTGCAGCTGCGGAGCTTCAGCGGAGAGTCATCGGCGGTTCAGAGTCTGAATCTCAACACTTTATTATTAATGTGGTGAAACTGAAATAGACGCCGGCAGTTACCATTAACCCCTCCTGTTGTCCTCCAGTCAAGGAAGGAAGGAAAGGAGGGAAGGGAGGAAGGGAGGAAGGAGAGGAAGGGAGGAAGGAGAGGAAGGAAAAGGAGGGAGGAAGAAGGAAGGAAAAGAGGGAAGGGAGGAGGGAGGAAGAAAAGGAGGGAGAAAGGAAGGGAGGAAGAAGGAAGGAAAGGAGGGAGGAAGAAGGAAAGGAAAGGAGTGAAGGGAGGAAGGGAGGGAAGAAGGAAGGAAGGAAGAAAGGGGGTTGGAGGAAGGAAGGAAGGAAGGAAGAAAGGGGGTTGTAGGAAGAAAGGGGGGTTGGAGGAAAGGAAGGAAGGAAGGAAGGAAGGTAGGAAGGAAGGAAGGAAGAAAGGGGGTTGGAGGAAGGAAGGAAGGAAGGAAGGAAGAAAGGGGGTTGGATGATGGAAGGAAGGAATGAAGAAGGAAGGAAGGAAGGAAGGAAGGAAGGAAGCTTCTGCAGCTGCGGAGCTTCAGTGAAGAGGTCAGCGGTTCAGAGTCTGAATCTCGACACTATTATTAATGTGGTGAAACTGAAATAGACGCCGGCAGTTATTTTTATCTTCGAGCTGAAACGATTAATCGCTTACAGGATGAAGGAAGAAGATTAATCGACTAAAAATAGCTGATTCGGTAGGGAAGGGAGGAAGAAGGAAGGAAAGGAGGGAAGGGAGGAAGGGAGGAAGGAGAGGAAGGGAGGAAGGAGAGGAAGGAAAGGAGGGAGGAAGAAGGAAGGAAAAGAGGGAAGGGAGGAAGGGAGGAAGAAAAGGAGGGAGAAAGGAAGGGAGGAAGAAGGAAGGAAAGGAGGGAGGAAGAAGGAAAGGAAAGGAGGGAAGGGGAGGAAGGGAGGAAGAAGGAAGGAAGGAAGAAAGGGGGTTGGAGGAAGGAAGGAAGGAAGGAAGAAAGGGGGTTGTAGGAAGAAAGGGGGTTGGAGGAAGGAAGGAAGGAAGGAAGGAAGGTAGGAAGGAAGGAAGGAAGAAAGGGGGTTGGAGGAAGGAAGGAAGGAAGGAAGGAAGAAAGGGGGTTGGATGATGGAAGGAAGGAATGAAGGAAGGAAGGAAGGAAGGAAGGAAGGAAGGAAGCTTCTGCAGCTGCGGAGCTTCAGTGAAGAGTCAGCGGTTCAGAGTCTGAATCTCGACACTTTATTATTAATGTGGGTGAAACTGAAATAGACGCCCGGCAGTTATTTTTATCTTCGAGCTGAAACGATTAATCGCTTACAGGATGAAGGAAGAAGATTAATCGACTAAAAATAGCTGATTCGGTAATAGAAAAAAAAAAAAAAAAAGTGAGGATAAAAAATGGTGATTTTAAAGAAAGGAAACCTTGAGAATTATACCTTTAACCCCCCTCCTGTTGGAGGAAAGGAGGGAGGAAGGAAGGGAGGAAGAAGGAAGGAAAAGAGGGAAGGGAGGAAGGAAGGAGGGAGAAAGGAAGGGAGGAAGAAGGAAGGAAAGGAGGGAAGGAAGGAAGGAAGAAGGAGGGGAAAGGAAGGAAGGAAAGGAAGGAGGAAAGGAAAGAAGGAAGGAAAGAAAGAGAGAAGGAGGGAGGAAAGAAGGAAGGAAGGAAGGAAGGAAGGAAGGAAGAAAGGGGGTTGGAGGAAGGAAGGAAGGAAGGAAGGGAAGGTTCACTTTCTGGGAACTGGTTTAACAATTAAAGGATCATTCTACGTTTTTCTTCTTGTGAACAAATTTTATTTAATTATTAATTATTCTTCATCATCATCATCATTACCCTCCCTCTTCATCACCATCATTACCCTCCTCTTCATCATAATCATTATCCTCCTCTTCATCACCATCATTACCCTCCCATTCATCACCAAGATCACCATCACCATTACCCTCGTCTTCATCACATCATCATTACCCTCCTCTTCCTCCTCTTCTTTACCATCATTACCCTCCTCTTCCTCACATCTGCTTGTTATTAATTACCACCTTCATCATTACCCTCCTCTTCATCACTATCAGCACATCACCATCATCCTCATCTTCATCATCACATCATTACCCTCCTCTTCTTCATCATCATCATTACTCTCCTCTTCATCACATCATTACCCTCCTCTTCATCACCATCATTATCCTCTTCATTACCCTCCTCTTCCTCCTCTTCATCACATCAGTACCCTCCTCTTCCTCACATCAGCTTGTTATTAATTACCACCTTCATCATCACCACTGTCAACACTCATTCATCATCACCATCATCATAATTACCCTCCTCTTCATCACCACCATCATTACCCTCCTCATCATCATTACCCTCCTCTTCATCATCATCATTACCCTCCTCTTCATCACCATCAGCACATCATCATTACCCTCCTCTTCATCACCATCAGCACATCATCATTACCCTCCTCTTCATCATCATCATCACCATCATTACCCTCCTCTTCATCACATCATCATTATCCTCCTCTTCATCACCATCATTACCTTCGTCTTCATCATCATCATTACCCTCTTCTTCATCACATCATTACCCTCCTCTTCATCATCATCATCATTACCCTCCTCTTCCTCCTCTTCATCACCATCATTACCCTCCTCTTCATCACCATCATTACCCTCCTCTTCCTCACATCAGCTTGTTATTAATTACCACCTTCATCATCACCACTGTCAACACTCATTCATCATCATCATCATTACCCTCCTCTTCATCAGCATAATCACATCATTACCCTCCTCTTCATCATCACCATCATCACATCATCATTACCCTCCTCTTCCTCACATCTGCTTATTATGAATTACCACCTTCATCATCACCACTGTCAACACTCATTCATCATCATCATCACATCATCATTACCCCCCCTTCATCACCATCATCACCATAATCACATCATCATTACCCCCCCTTCATCACCATCATCACCATAATCACATCATCATTACCCTCCTCTTCCTCTTCATCACATCTGCTTGCAATTACCATCACTTCGCTTTGCTTATCAATTACCATCACTTCGGAAAACCACCTTCATCATCACCACTGCCAACACTCATTCATCATCATCATCATAATTACCCTCCTCTTCATCACCATCATCATTACCCTCCTCTTCATCATCCTCATTACCCTCCTCTTCATCACCATAAATACATCATTACCCTCCTCTTACTCCTCTTCATCACATCAGCTTGTTATCAATTACCACCTTCATCATCACCACTGTCAACACTCATTCATCATCATCATAATCACATAATTACCCTCCTCTTCATCACCATCATCATTACCCCCTTCATCACCATCATAATTACCCTGCTCTTCCTCCTCTTCATCACCATAATCACATAATTACCCTCCTCTTCATCACCATCATCATTACCCCCCCCTTCATCACCATCATCATTACCCTCCTCTTCCTCACATCTGCTTGTTATCAATTACCACCTTCATCATCACCACTGTCAACACTCATTCATCATCATCACCATCATAATTACCCTCCTCTTCATCACCATCATTACCCTCCTCTTCATCAGCATAATCATCATCATTACCCTCCTCTTCCTCACATCAGCTTATCAATTACCACCTTCATCATCACCACTGTCAACACTCATTCATCATCATCACATCATCATTACCCTCCTCTTCATCATCATCATCATCATCATTACCCTCCTCTTCATCATCACCATCATCACATCATCATTACCCTCCTCTTCATCATCATAATCACATCATTACCCTCCTCTTCCTGACATCTGCTTGCTTATCAATTACCATCACTTCGGAAATCCACCTTCATCATCACCACTGTCAACACTCATTCATCATCATCATCATTACCCCCTCTTCATCACCATCATTACCCTCCTCTTCATCAGCATAATCATCATCATTACCCTCCTCTTCCTCAGCATCATCATTACCCTCCTCTTCCTCACATCAGCTTATCAATTACCACCTTCATCATCACCACTGTCAACACTCATTCATCATCATCACATCATCATTACCCTCCTCTTCATCATCATCATCATCATCATTACCCTCCTCTTCATCATCACCATCATCACATCATCATTACCCTCCTCTTCATCATCATAATCACATCATTACCCTCCTCTTCCTGACATCTGCTTGCTTATCAATTACCATCACTTCGGAAATCCACCTTCATCATCACCACTGCCAACA
>JAJDFG010000819.1:47500-74426 GCA_021039105.1 Scomber colias
GAATCACACAGAATCCTGAGAGTGTTTCCTTTCCAATGATACCAGACACATCTCTGAGTCTCTAACTATGTGGGATCTGTGCTGCTCACAACTTGGGCATGTCGTTTAGGCTAACAACATAAAAAACAGGGGCGTGTGTTAAGTGGTTAAGTTAGGACTCATCACTGAGCAGAAGCACCTGAGCTGCAGTTCCGTGTGTCGCCCTCTAGATGGCGCTGCAGCACTGAGCGGCTGAAAACCAAAAACACACAAAAAGAAAAGAAAAAAGAAAAAAGTAAAGGTGAGTCAAATAAAGTCAGATTAGTAAAGCTGCTAAAAATATAGACAGACACAAAGAAATGGAATAAAAGGATAGATGATAATGAATATATAAAGAGCAATAAAGATAATTATATTAATAATTAATAAATAACTAAAGTTTATTCTTGATGTATAAATGTGGTATTTCTCTTGCTTGTTGTACATTTACTCTATTACTTTCTACTTCACTACAACCAAGAGGGTTATATTGTACTTTAATAATACTTTACTTTAATAAACGGGTCAGACTGATAATAAACTAGGATGTAATATTAAAGGTTCAGATAAGATAAAACTTTATTGATCTTCAAGGGGAAGTTAAAAGCTTCCACTGCGGCATATAAAGTCATTAACTAGCCCTATACGTTAACCATCTGTAATATTACACATACAATAAAATAATAATCATTACTCTAAAATGCATGAAAAGTACTTTTACTTTTGGTTTTAATATATTTTGTTTAGTTTTTGAAAGTAAAAGTTGGTATCTGAGTACTTTTTCCACCACTGGTAATAAATGAAATCTATCATCATAAAGTGGAGATTGTAAATGAAAATGATTCAAGTCAAATGTTGTGAAAGACACATAGAAACGTAGTAAATGAAGTAATACATTAAAGATCAAATAAAGTCCCTAAAGTCCCTACTAAAGTATTGATTTACTTGACTTGTTATTTGGAGTTATTACTAATCAATAACTTTAACTTTTAACTTCTAACTTCTAATTTTTGTTACTATAGAGATCTTTATTTAATGCATTATTTCTCATGAATAATATAAATTAAAAAAAACCTCATTAACACAATAAAAAATGTAATAATGTTATTTATTACAATATTGGGAAATTATTACATTATTGGGTTCTGCAAAAATAAGGTTAATTAATCCAATAATGTAATAATTTATGACATCAGCACTACAGAGATTATTACATTATTGGGAAATGCACTTTATTACATCATCAGGTTTAATTAATTTTTTTTGTTGAGTTATGAGGGGGTTTTATTATATTATTGGGATATTATTACATTATTAGGTTTAATTACATTTGTCTAAGTCCAAGTTTTCTGATTATTCCTGCACCTCTTGAACTGCACATCAGTGTGACCGGAAGTCTTATTTTGCTAGGCGCGTTCTCCTGTTTTATTTTTTTAAACCATTACCGGAAGTCGCGCTAAATGTGGAATACTTGACAGCCGCAGACTGGCCGAAGTCATCGGGACTGGGAGAGAAAACACTTTACCGCCGCTGCTGCTTCTTCTCCTGCCCGGTTTAAAAAAAAAGAACCAGAAGAAATAAACAGCCGAGTTTGAGGCGGATTTATCGGATTTTATTTTTGTAGCTTCCGCCGGTTGCTCCGGTTCTTTCAGCGGCTGCTCGGACTGCTCGTTCCCCGGCGGACAGGCGGCTACATTCGGATACTGCTGCTAAACATGGTGGCCTGTATGCAAGCAGAGGAGGAGACGAGCCCAGTCTGGGGATGTTTGGAGGGGTTTTAAAAGCACTTTGTCGGTGTGTGCAGCTGCTGTGAACTCTAATACATCCTCTTACTTCTTTATTATTATTATTTCTTTTTATGTTTTTATTTAAAAGCACTTGGACCTTTTTGTTTACATTAAAAAAAACCTGAGCAGCAGTGGACCATCCGTGCTCTGTGGACCGTGCATAATTTGCAGTTTACTAAAAGTTGTCACCAGCAGGAAAACTTTTTCCCAATTGTTAAATTTGTAATTTGAGGGAGGGGGGAAAAGCTGCAGAAACATGCATTTAAAATTGGGGAAAATGCGTTAAAATGCTGCAACACTGCTACCTTTTCTAACCTGAATGAATTGGTGCACAAGTGCAAGCCTGCAGGAGCTACTTTACCCTCTGAAATAGTTGCTTTTAACACCCACCCCTCCTCCTCCTCCTCCTCCTCCTCTACCCTTCCTCCTTTAATCTGTGGATTATTATGGATTATTGTTATGGCTTAATCCAAAACCACGCCAGACCAGGAATTTTGGGAATAACTTGCTGATTTTTCATTGATGTGGATTATGATGATGAAGATGAAGATGATGAAGGTGATGGTGATGATGATGATGATGATGACAGAGAAAAGCGATGGTTTCCCTTCGTTATGATTTTGAGTAGAGAGGAGTTAATTACATGGAGACTCGCCTGACATGCCAAGGAAGGAGTTGCCACTACCTGAGGGTTGGGAGGAAGCCAGAGACTTTGATGGCAAAGTCTATTACATTGACCACATTAACCAGTGCACGAGCTGGATCGACCCCAGAGACAGGTATGTACAGTATGTATGGGTTGACCTTTGACCTGCTGAGGGTGACCATCATTAGTCAAACATCAGCTATATTGTTAAAAATGCAATAATTGCAGTAATTACGCTTTAAGGCCATTTTCTACATTAATAATGACGTAATTAATTATTTTAATTTAAAGCTGCAAGAGTTAATTAATTGGTTTATTGATTAGTTGTCAACTACTCAATAAATCCCCAACTGCTTTAACCCTTTATAGGACACTTATTGGAAGGAAGGGAGGGAGGGAAGGAGGGAAGGAAGGAAGGAGGGAGGAAGGAAAGGAAGGAAGGAGGGAGGAAGGGAAGGAAGGAAGAAGAAAGGGGGATGGAGGAAGGAAAGAAGGAAGGGAGGAGAGAAGGAGGGAGGGAGCAAGAACAGATGGAAGTAAGGAAAGGAAGGAAGGAAGGACGGAGGAAGGAAAGAAGGAAGGGAGGAGAGAAGGAGGGAGGGAGGAAAGACAGATGGAATGAAGGAAGGACAGAGGAAATAAGGAACGAGGTAGGGAGAAAGGAAAAGAGGAAGGAAAGGAAGGAAGGAAGGAAGGACATTTTGGGATATTTACAGAAGTTACCAAATATAATTATTTGCCCAATAAAGGGTTAATAGTTGACTTAATAGTTTTTGACTTTAAAAGAAAAAGATGATTTTCTGGTGTATTTTGGGGCTTCAACCAATCTTTATTTCCTTTTATCAATTCCCTTGATTGATTGTCAACTACTCAATTAATCCGCAACTGTTTTAATAGTTAATTGTTTTTAATGTTCTTGCACTTGAGCTAACGTAAACTAACATAACGCATCAGGTATAATAATAATAATAATAGTAATAATACATTTTATTTATAACGCGCTTTTACAAGTGCTCAAAGACGCTTACAAGTAAAAAAAAAAGACATAAAATTAAAAGAACAAACAATATAGAAGGTTAAAAAGACATAAAATGGAAAAAGGATTTAAAAAAAAACTGTTTACAGGTTAAAAGCCAGTTTAAAAAGGTGTGTATGGTAATCAAATTATATTTAAACTTAATGAAATATTGTGACAGTAGTATGACTCATGGTCCCGGAGCAACAGGTGAGCCAGCTGTCAATCAAAGCCGATACCAGACATCAAAGTAGGGTTGGTATCGATATCATAGAGTCTAAATATCGTGATATTCAGACTCTACAGACTTAAACAGACCTTACTAGTTATGTCATTTGCACCTCAAGTAAGGAAGGAAAGGAAGGAGGGAGGAAGGAAAGGAGGGAGGAAGGGAAGGAAGGGAGGAAAAAGGAAGGAAAGGAAGGAGGGAGGAAGGAAGGAAGGAAGGAAAGGAGGGAAGAAGGAATGAAGGGAGGAAGAAGGAAGGAAAGGAGGGAGGAAGGAAGGAAGGACAGATGAAGGAAGGAAGAAAGGACAGAAGGAGGGAACATTTACCCTAACAGCTGAACTTAGATCTGAGGAAGGAAGGAAGGAAGGAAGGACAGATGAAGGAAGGAAGGAAGGAAGGAAGGACAGATGAAGGAAGGAAGGAAGGAAGGAAGGACAGAGGAAGGACCTGGGAGGACAACAGGAAGGTTAAAGAGTCTGTATCTCCTGGTGCACGTTGTCTGTTTAAGGGTTAACTGGTTTTTAAGGCTGAATTACAGTAAATCTATGTACTTGTCTGAATTTAGTGGACTATTATAGCTGTCCTGTTATTTATCTCTACCCACTTAGTCATTATATCCACATTATGGTGATTCATTTATCAAACATCTCATTGTTAAGGCACCAATAGTCGTCCTTACAATATTACAGCAATATCAATATTGAGGTATGTGGTCAAAAGTATTGTCCATATCACCCTGACCCTACATCAAAGCTACTATAAGTCTTCAAATCTTAAATTAATGGAGCAATAATTCCTAAAATGACCTCCAGCACACTCAATAGAAGACCTGAATTTAGAGATTGGGACCAAAATAATTTAAAGTTGAGGCTTTTTCAATGGAAGTCTGTTGGGGGTGGCATCTAAAGACCATCTTTTACCTCCATCTCCTCCTTTTATTCTCTGTTTTTACCTCCATCTCCTCCTTTTAATCTCTGTTTTTACCTCCATCTCCATCTTTATTCTCTGTTTTTACCTCCATCTCCTCCTTTATTCTCTGTTTTTACCTCCATCTCCTCCTTTATTCTCTGTTTTTACCTCCATTTCCTCCTTTTAATCTCTGTTTTTACCTCTACCTCCACCTTTATTCTGTTTTTACCTCCATCTCCTCCTTTATTCTCTGTTTTTACCTCCATCTCCACCTTTATTCTGTTTTTACCTCCATCTCCTCCTTTTAATCTCTGTTTTTACCTCCACCTCCACCTTTAGTCTCTGTTTTTACCTCCATCTCCTCCTTTATTCTCTGTTTTTACCTCCACCTCCTCCTTTTAATCTGTTTTTACCTCCACCTCCACCTTTAGTCTCTGTTTTTACCTCCATCTCCTCCTTTATTCTCTGTTTTTACCTCCACCTCCACCTATTTTCTCTGTTTTTACCTCCATCTCCTCCTTTTAATCTGTTTTTACCTCCATCTCCACCTTTATTCTCTTGTTTTTACCTCCATCTCCACCTTTATTCTCTGTTTTTACCTCCATTTCCACCTTTATTCTCTGTTTTTACCTCCATCTCCATCTTTATTCTGTTTTTACCTCCATCTCCTCCTTTTAATCTGTTTTTACCTCCATCTCCTCCTTTATTCTCTGTTTTTACCTCCATCTCCATCTTTATTCTCTGTTTTTACCTCCATCTCCACCTTTTATTCTCTGTTTTTACCTCCATCTCCACCTTTATTCTCTGTTTTTACCTCCATCTCCACCTTTATTCTCTGTTTCTACCTCCATCTCCTCCTTTATTCTCTGTTTTTACCTCCACCTCCACCTTTATTCTCTGTTTTTACCTCCATCTCCTCCTTTATTCTCTGTTTTTACCTCCATCTCCACCTTTATTCTCTGTTTTTACCTCCATCTCCTCCTTTTAATCTCTGTTTTTACCTCCACCTCCATCTTTATTCTCTGTTTTTACCTCCACCTCCTCCTTTAATCTCTGTTTTTACCTCCATCTCCTTCTTTATTCTCTGTTTTTACCTCCACCTCCTCCTTTAATCTCTGTTTTTACCTCCATCTCCACCTTTATTCTCTGTTTTTACCTCCATCTCCACCTTTATTCTCTTGTTTTTACCTCCATATCCACCTTTATTCTCTGTTTCTACCTCCATCTCCACCTTTATTCTCTTGTTTTTACCTCCATATCCACCTTTATTCTCTGTTTTTACCTCCATCTCCACCTTTATTCTCTTGTTTTTACCTCCATCTCCTCCTTTATTCTCTGTTTTTACCTCCATCTCCACCTTTATTCTCTGTTTTTACCTCCATCTCCACCTTTATTCTCTGTTTTTACCTCCATCTCCTCCTTTATTCTCTTGTTTTTACCTCCATCTCCTCCTTTTTTCTCTATTTTTACCTCCATCTCCTCCTTTATTCTCTGTTTTTACCTCCATCTCCACCTTTATTCTCTGTTTTTACCTCCATCTCCTCCTTTATTCTCTTGTTTTTACCTCCATCTCCTCCTTTAATCTCTGTTTTTACCTCCATCACCTCCTTTATTCTCTGTTTTTACCTCCACCTCCTCCTTTATTCTCTGTTTTTACCTCCATTTCCTCCTATTAATCTCTGTTTTTACCTCCATCTCCTCCTTTATTCTCTTGTTTTTACCTCCATCTCCTCCTTTAATCTCTGTTTTTACCTCCACCTCCTCCTTTATTCTCTGTTTTTACCTCCATCTCCTCCTTTTAATCTCTGTTTTTACCTCCACCTCCACCGTTATTCTCTTGTTTTTACCTCCATTTCCTCCTTTTAATCTCTGTTTTTACCTCCATCTCCTCCTTTTAATCTCTGTTTTTACCTCCATCTCCATCTTTATTCTTTGTTTTTACCTCCACCTCCACCTTTATTCTCTGTTTTTACCTCCACCTCCTCCTTTATTCTCTGTTTTTACCTCCACCTCCTCCTTTTAATCTCTGTTTTTACCTCCACCTCCATCTTTATTCTCTGTTTTTACCTCCATCTCCACCTTTATTCTCTGTTTTTACCTCCATCTCCTCCTTTATTCTCTGTTTTTACCTCCACCTCCACCTCCTCCTTTATTCTCTGTTTTTACCTCCATACCCTCCTGAATTTAGAGATTGGGACCAAAATAATTTAAAGTTGAGGCTTTTTCAATGGAAGTCTGTTGGGGGGGCGGCATCTAAAGACTGTCTAATGAGTGATATTGCTTCAATTTCAAGCTGTGTTTGATGCCGTTTGACCCAAAAAACAAGCAGAGTTCGAGCCCAAAGAGCACTTTACGTCCACAATAGTACACATTTAACATTATTTAGTACTAAAAACCCTAAAAAGCTTCAGTCCTCCTTCTGCTCAGCACTTCTTTCCTGATGTCTCACTGTTGACGCTACCTGCAGCCAGTGTGAAATATCAGATGGGACGTTTGCATAAGACGTAGGAGTGTGGTGGTTGTTGTTTTAAGGTATAATAACCTAGATAAGTGTGACAACGGCAGCCGAGACTAGAATCAGGTTAAATGGCTGAGTGACGAACAAAAGAGAAGAAAAGAAGAAGCAGCTCTTAACAATAATGTAAAAGTTAAGTCTGTTATCAGAGCTGCAGTCTTAAAGACGTTTAACCTTGAGGCTTTGACAGGAGCAGCAGTCAGAGAGTCCTTTAGTGAAACTGAATGCATCAACATCTCAATGTCTCGCTGTAAGAGGGAATAAATAGAGAGCAGGACTTCAACACTCCTCTTCCAACCATGTTAGAAAGAAGTTAAGAGATTTTATAGAAAGAAAATGTGACCGATAATACACTCTATTTGTATTTTGCACGGTTATTAATTAAAATTTAAACCTTTTCTGTACGTTTTCAATGGTTATACATAAAGACATATTAAAAGCATGTTCTAGATAATGGGCACTCTTGCTCCTGATGAGCATGAACATGCTTTTTATTATGACTATTTTAATGACTTATATCCACTTTAATGATTGCTGTTTACTACATTCAATTAGCGCTATTATTTTTACTTTTCATTTAAAGCTACCCTTACCTTTGTTATATTTTTACACATTTTTTTGTTTAGGTTAAATC
The DNA here is from genome assembly GCA_021039105.1 of Scomber colias. NCBI lineage: Eukaryota > Metazoa > Chordata > Actinopteri > Scombriformes > Scombridae > Scomber > Scomber colias. Next base: position 55,254 of record JAJDFG010000819.1, read on the forward strand.
GCTATTAATAAGGTAATGGCACGCTAAAATGTTAGAGAGAACTCATTGTTATTCCAAGCTAAACAATATTTGTGTGTATCTTATGTGTGGAAGTGGATAATCTTGAAAAGACGTAGCCACTAGTCCTGCCAAATAAACTATAAAATCACGTTGACGTTATTATAGCTAACGTTAATGCTAACTGTTAGTGTTACCGAAAGCAAAAAGGTTTTCTTTTAGGTAATAAATTACTCTGTAAAATACAAATATTTGTGCAAAGGTTTCTGTTAAATGTAACAAATATATTATAATGATAGGTGCTGATTGGTGATATAGATTTGTGCAAATAAACTACTAAATCATGATTACGTTACTGTAGCTAATGTTAATGCTAACTGCTAACGTAAAGCCAGCCACTGATTTCCATTGAGTCACACTGTCAACGTTACGGAAAGCAAAATAGTTTTTTTTAAGGTATTAAATAACTCCGTAAGATACAAATATCTGTATAAAAGCTTCTCTTAAATCTTAAATGTACCTAATATTTTTTAATGATTGGTGCAAATAAACTAACAAATCATGATTACGTTGTTATAGCTAATGTTAATGCTAACTGCTAACGTAAAGCCAGCCACTGGTTTCCATTCATTCACATTATTAGCGTTACTGAAAGCAAAATAGTTAGTTTAAGGTAGTACATTACTCTGTAAAATACAAGTATCTGTATAAAGGCTTCTCTCAAATATACCAAATATTTAATGATTGATGCAAAATAAACTACCAAATCATGTCTACGTTATTGTAGCTAACGTTAATGACAACCGCTAACGTAAAGCCAGCCTTTGGTTTCCATTCATTCATATTATTAGCATTACTAAAAGCAAAATAGTTTTTTTTAAGGTAATAAATTACTAGTATCTGTATAAAGGCTTTCTTTCAAATATACCAAATATTTTATGATTGGTGCAAAATAAACTACCAAATCATGATTACGTCATTATAGCTAACGTTAATGCTAACTGCTAACGTTAAGCCAGCCATTGGTTTCCATTGAGTCACACTGCCAGCGTTATGAAAAGTAAGGTATTAAATAACTCAATACACTAAAATATAATTATCTGTATGAAGGTCCCAAACAAGAAAAAATGTTTTGTGTTAAAAACAGAAAAAAGATGAAGATGAAAGTTATTTTTCTTTTCTTTTTTTACTGAGTTCGTCCCTCGCTCATTTACATTCCTGTTATTAGAGAAATCAGGTCTGGAGGTGTGAGTTACCTTCCCACCCCCCCCCCCCCCCCCCCCCCTTGTGTCTTATAGAAATCCTTCTGTGTGTAATAAGCTTAAAGTGCTGAGCGTGACACAGAATAAAAACACTCGCGGGAGCGAAGGAGAGAGGCTGGTTTTTTCATCTTCATACCAGTTACTTAAGACCCCTCGGACTTTGACACCAAATCCCTTTAATGGCTTATGTCTGGAATTCAGGAGGCTTAAAGGTTGTTTTTTTCTTGTTGCTGTATTTTTTTTCTCTCTCTCTCTCCATTTGCTTTAAAATATTTAGTTAACTTCCTCCAGGGTTCCTGCCAATCCCTTTTAAAATGATTATATTACATTTTCAGAATTTAAAGTAATAAAATGTCTTAATAAGCTTAATTCTTTATCAGTAAATTGACAAAATTGTAATTAAAAATAAATATAAATACAGTGTGGGACCCAGTTAATTGCATTTGCCATTAATTTCATTACTCTGTATGATTTATTCTCATATGCAGATATAAAAACATCCCTGTTAATACTTATTTATATTAATATCTAATTGATTTCAAGCATAAAGCATAGCCTGAATGTCCAACTAATTGATAAAATATTTACAGAAGATTTATCAGCAACTAACATTTTTCTTATAATAATCAATCTTCATTATTTTCTGTTAAAAAAGTGACATATTCATCGCTTTTAGCTCCTTTTATTATGAAAAATCTGACACAGTTGTACTTTTTGGGGGCTCTATAAATACAACAATCGCCACATTTCAATAAATATAAATGTACTAAAATGAACAGATTGAGGCAAGGCAGTTTTATTTATATAGCGCATTTCATACAAAATGGAAACTCAATGTGCTTTACTTAAAACAGAAAAACATGTAATTTGAGAAACATTAAAACATACAATTAACCCCCCCCACCCCCACTAATAATACATAAATACAAAGACAGAAATAAAATACAAAAATACTATAAATACTAATAAATCTATATTAATCTTTCTGTCAATAAGATTATATTTTGTGAGAAAAAAAGTGTTGATGGAGCTTTGAGATGAGATGATTTTTGTCACAGTGCAGTCTGCTCAGTGTGTGGAGGACTCAAGTTTGAGTTGGGAGTAAACTTCTGAAATCGCGAGGGGCTTTTAATAAAATAATACGTTTATATTTATGTAAATGTGGTGATACCTATAAATATAGAGCACCAGAGGCAACTTTAATGTTCTGTCCAGTAAAAACATGAAGCTTACCACTCAGACAACCACTACTACCATTCAGACAAACTACTGTTGTACTATTGTTGTTAAATTTCATCTGAGAGACCCGCAAAAGGAATTATATCATATATCAAAATGCTAAAATGCTTTGATAAATTGATAAAACGTTCACGCAGATATCTTGGATACAGGGATAAACTCGTGTATCCATGAACCCCCGAAAACAGACGTATTTATGTAACATCGGACGGACTTTACTCGTAGATTAGTCACGAAAAACGGGAACCTTGCTAGTTGTGACTATTACACATGATGCTGAAAGGGTCATACCAACATTTTATTCTACTTTAATTTATGTTATTTTTGTATTATCTCTATCATTCTATATTTTTATTTTCTTATAGATTTTAGCATTTTTTTGTCGTTTTTAATCTATTTTAACCAAGTTTTTACTCTAACCCAGGGAGGTCAAAAATGTGGCCCGTGGGCCAGATCCGGCCTACCGAGGTGTCTAATCCGGCCCACTTTCCTTATTCCTCCCTTCCTGTCTTATTTTCTTTCCTTCCTTCCTTCCTTCCTGTCTTATTTTCCTTCCTTCTTTCCTTCCTTCCTGTCTTCTTTTCCTTCCTTCCTGTCTTCTTTTTCTTCCTTCTTTCCTTCCTCCCTGTCTTCTTTTCCTTCCTTCCTTCCTTCCGTCTTTTTAATGATCCGGCCCACATGAGATTAAATTGGGCATTATGTGGCCCTTGAATGAAAATGACTTTGACACCCATACTCTAACCCTTTCTCTTTTTTTAATTTTTTTTTTATACTTTTATTATAGATCCTACATCTTCATCATTACATTTTTAATCATTCATACTTTCTCTCTTTTCTTTTATTCCTTTTCTTTACATTGTCACTTGTTCTTGTCTCATCATCAGCTTGTCAATCACCTTCTCGAAGCACTTTGAACTACATTAACCTGATTTAAAGGTGCTATATAAATAGTTTGAGTGATATGCAACCCTAGATGTAGTAATCAGAAGTTTAATTGCTTAAGAAAGTAATAGCTAATTGCAGCCATAAATTGAACTTTACACTTTTCACTATCAGTTAATTGTTGATTATTTTCAGAAGATGTGAAAATCCCCCAAATGTTCTAGCTTAACCCGACCAACGTTCAAAAGATATTTAGTTGGCTGTCATATTTGATGAAGAAGGAAGGAAAGAAGGGAGGATGAAGGTAGGACGGAAAGAAGGAAAGGAAAGAAGGAAGGAAGGGAGGAAAGAATGACAGAGGAAAGGAGGAAAGGAAGGAAGGAATAAAGTGGGATGGAGGAAGGAAAGAAAGAAGGGATGAAGGAAGGAAGGAAGGAAAGGAGGGAGGAAGGAAGGAAGGAACGAAGGGAGGAAAGGAAAAGAAGACAGGAAGGAAGGAGGGAGGGAGGGAAGGAAGGAAGGAAGGAAGGAAAAGAAGACAGGTAGGAAAGATGGAAGGAACGAAGGAAGCAAAGAAGGAAAAAAGAAAGAAAGAAAGGGAGGAATGACTGAAGGAAGGAAGGGAGGACAGATGGAAGGAAGGAAGGAAAAGAAGACAGGAAGGAAAGAATGAAAAAAGAAAGAAAGGGAGGAAGGACAGAAGGAAGGGAGGAAGGAAGGAAAAGAAGACAGTACTGATGATGAAATACACACACACTCATTTAGGTGTCATAAAAAAACACTTTCTACTGTTTGTTAAACTCTCGAGGTAAAGAAAACGAGAGGGAAGAAAAAAAATCCTCCACCCCCCCTCGAAAAAAAAAACACGAAATAATAACCCCCCCCCCCCCGAAAAACAAACCACGGATTCCTGAAACACACGACGTGAAGGGCCGAGCAGCGAAACCAAAGGCCTGATTCATGTGAAATCTCTTTCACTGGCTGCCAAGGTGCACGGGGTCAAAGTGCAGCGTGAGGCCCTGCAGACTGTTAACTGGGATCCGAAAACAGAGGCCGGCTCACAACAGTTACAGCAGTGTGTAGTTTAGTTTTTTTTTTTAATGCATAACTTTTTATTTAAAACATAACTTATTTATTCTGTGGCGGCAGCGGCGATGTTAAGAGCCGACTGTGCACAACAAGCAAGCAGCATAGTTTGAGTTCCTGGGGGGTAAAATAAAGCGTTTTTGTGCTTTTGGTAAAGAAAGAGAAGCTTATTTAATTTAACCCTCCTAACCCTTCCAGGAAGGAAGGAAGGGAGGGAGGGAGGGAGGAAGGAAGGAGGGAAGGAAGGGAGTAAGGGAGTAAAGGATAGAAGGAATGAAGGGAGTAAAGGATAAGGAAGGATGGGAGTAAAGGAAAGAAGGCAGGGAGGGAGGAAGGAAGGACGGAGGAAAGAAGTAAGTGAGGAAGGAAGGGAGGAGGGAGGGAGGAAAGAAGGAAAGAAGGACAGAGGAAAGAAGGAAGGGAGGAAGGAAGGACAGAGGAAAGAAGGAAGGGAGGAAAGAAGGAAAAAAGAAAGGGAGGAAAGAGAGAGGAAGGTAGGGGAGAGGAAGGACAGAAGGAAGGAAGGAAGAAAGGGGGATGGAAGAAGGAAAGAAGGAAAGAAGAAAGGGAGGAAAGAGAGAGGAAGGACAGAAGGAAGGAAGGAAGAAAGGGGGATGGAAGAAGGAAAGAAGGAAGGAGGAAAGAGAGAAGAAGGAGAGAAGGAGAGAGGAAGGACAGATAGAAGGAAGGAAGGAAGGAAGGAACAGTCAAAACAGACGGGATTTGACTCGGGAGGATGACAGGAAGGTTAATGGAAAGTGTCTTGGCTTTGCTTTGGTTCCCATTCGAACTCTTGAACTCGTGTTTATTAGTCTATTAATTGATAAATTGATCTATTTGACATCTCCTACCCTTCCTTCTCCAGCTGGAAGTGATCAGTTTTTTTCTTTTGAAGTACTACTGAAAAGAAAATGAGCTTTAGTTTGTATTAGGGCTGTCAAACGATTAATTTTTTAAATCGAGATTAATCGCAGAATTTCCATAGTTAATCATGATTAATCGCGTTTTGAATTGCATGTTTAAAATCCTGTTATTTTACATTTGAAGGCAGTTTTAAGCCCATAATGTAAAGCATTTCTTACCAGAGTGTCTTAACTGGGAATCAATCACGGCTCTGCTGCGACTCCCACACTCCAAAATGGTCCTTTGGTGGAGCTGAGGCTGGCTTGGCTGCACCTGGGTGTTTAGCGTGGAGGTGCTAACTCAAACTCCACGTACTCCGGTGGTAGTTAAACTCCGTTTGACACAGGTTGCATTTTACTTTTGACTTGTCAACTGAAGCGTCTGGAAGTGTTTTAAAGTTAAACAAGCCGTTCAAAAGTCCAGTAGCTCTCTTACTTTCCATCAGCGCGGTAGGTTTACTGCAGGAGGCCACTTCAAAGCATAGCGCTACAGCTAAAGGAGCCGTCTAATACGTTAATGCTGACAGCCCTAATAAATTAATAATGTTACCAAGAAAAGGTGAGTCTTTTGTTTTGTCTTGTTAAAAACCTCGTCTTCCATATTTTTGTTAGTACAGTACACATTATAGCCCAATAAATATCCTGGTGTAATCTTGGCGCTTTTTTCTAAAACCGCGTTATAAGTAAGGCTGCTCAATTAATCGAAATTTGATTGCGATTACGATTTAGGGGCCAAACGATCTCGAAACTAATAAAATCGAGGGGTAACGATTTTTAACAATAATAATAATGAGATAGCGCTCAATGACAAAGGTTTTATTTTGAAAAGCTCAGATAGGAAGCCGCCGCAGCTCCGTTAGCATAGAAGCTGAAACACACGGCGAAATGTTTTAACTGTAAATAAAAGTGCAGAGTTTCCAGCCTGCGTCAGACGATGCTGAGTTTACTGACTAATTATTGAAAACCAGGAAGTGATGTGTGAACTATCGTCATGGTAACCAGCTCAGCTCTAATATTTCTGCACATTTTTTGCTGTGAGTTAGCGTGTGTTAGCGGCAGATAAAAGGCTGCTGCTGGGAGAGAAAATTAATTAAACCGAATGGACAAGAAATGCAGCATGTTTCTAAAGTTAAAAAATAATTTTAATAACCGTGATTTCAATTTTGACCCAAATAAACGTGATTATGATTTTTTTTCCATAATCGAGCAGCCCTAGTTATAATTCACATTTACATTAAATCCAACACCTGTGATTTTAACAAAGCCTCATTTCACCGCTTGTTTAGGGAAGAGGAAGCAAATACTTTTAGGGTTAGTTGTGTATATATATATATACTGGCAGCAGACGACACGTTTGACCAGTTATGATCCGCATGATTGAGAGAAATACACCAAACACTTTGAACGGAGGCCCTGATACGCAGAGAGGCTCTCCATTGTTTGTGGTTTATTACAAGTTTTTATCTTCTATCAGTTGATTGTTGAGTGTTGACATCTGATATTTGCTTTGGATTGAAATGTCAGCACAGAAAAAAACCTTCCTTAACCCTTCATGACGTCTCTTTTGAATCTTCCTTCTTTCCTTCCTTCCTTCCTTCCTTCCTTCCTTCCTTCCTCTTTCTTTAATTTTTCCTTCGTTCTTCCCCTCCTTCCCTCTTTCTTTGCTCCCTTCTTTCCATACTTAGTTCCTCACTTCTTCCTTCCTTCCTCCTTTCCTCCTCTACTTCCTTCCTTCCTCTTTTCCTCCCTTCTTACTCCTTTCCTTCCTTCCTCCCTTCCTTCTTCACTCCCTTCCTCCTTTCCTTGTTTCTCTCCTTACTTCTTTCCTCTTTTCCCCCTGCCTCCCTCCTTACTCCTTTCCTTCCTTCCTCTTTCTTTAATTTTTCCTTCCCACTGTCTTTGCTCCCTCCTCCTTCCATACTTAGTTCCTCACTTCCTTCCTTCCTTCCTCCTTTCCTTCCTTCCTCCATTACTTCTTCACTCCCTTCCTCCTTTCCTTCCTTCTCTCCTTACTTCTTTCCTCTTTTCCCCCTCCCTCTCTCCTTACTCCTTTCCTTCCTTCCTTCCTTCCTCCTGTCCTTCTTCACTTCCTTCCTTTCTTCCTTCCTTCCTTCCTTCCTCTGTTAACCACAGAAACTTGTAGCGTGTCAGAAGTTGCGAAGTAGGTCAAGTTCAGGGTTTAGAGCCGACCCGTCCTCCTTCCAGCGATACTCACGTTTGAAAGTTAGTCCACAGATGACAGCAAAACAAAAGCCGAGGAGACAAACATGAAGGAAATACCAGGACTGCCACTGCGGTCATGTGAAAACGCTCCCATTATACTTCGGGTTTTAGGAATGAAGACAGACAACCAGGCTTATTCTGACACTGACAGCTTTGTGTGTGTGTGTGTGTGTGTGTGTGTGTGTGTGTGTGTGTTTCTTTTTAAGCTTGTCCTGCCGAGGGCCGATAGAGGAAGAGAGCCGCAGATATCTGATGTTTCTTTATTTGAATAGCTAATAGAGCCGAGGCACTTCTCAATAACTTGAGAAGTTATTGGAAGGAAGAAGGAAGGAAAGGAGGGAGGAAGGAAAGGAAGGATGGATGGAGGAAAGAAGAAAGGAAGGAAGGAAAGAAGGAAAGGAGTAAGGAGGGAGGAGGAAGGGAGTGAAGAAGGAATGGAGGAAGGAGGAAGGAAGGAAAGAGGGAGGGAGAAAGGAAAAGAGGAAGGGAGGAAAGAAGGACAGAGGAATGAAGGAAGGTAGGGCGAGGAAAGAAAGGGAGGAAGGAAAGGAAGGAAAGAAGGAAGAAAGGGGGATGGAGGAAGGAAAGAAGGAAGGGAGGAAAGAGAGGAGGGAGGGAGGAAGGAAGAACAAACTGAAGGGAGGGAGGAAGGAAGGAAGGACGGGAGGAAGGTAGGGGGAGGAAAGAAAGGAAGAGAGGAGGGAAGGAAAGAAGGACAGAAGGAAGGAAGAAAGGGGGATGGAGGAAGGAAGGGAGGAAAGAGAGAAGGAGGGAGGAAGGAAGGAACAGTCAAAACAAGGAATGAAGACAGACAACCAGGCTTATTCTGACACTGACAGCTTTGTGTGTGTGTGTGTGTGTGTGTGTGTGTGTGTGTGTGTGTGTTTCTTTTTAAGCTTGTCCTGCCCGAGGGCCGATAGAGGAAGAGAGCCACAGATATCTGATGTTTCTTTATTTGAATAGCTAATAGAGCCGAGGCAATCAATAGAGAAGTTATTGCGACTTGACAGTTTGACTCCTAACCAGCCAAATGTCTGTCTCATGTCTGCGTGGTTAGATTAATTCATCATGCTGACACTTGGCTGGGTTGGGAAGGTTACTTTAGTAATCTAAAGTAATCTATTAGATTGATTACTTTAGATTACTAGTTACTCTGTTTAAAATGTAATAAGTAATGTAACTATTTCAATGACTTCATCACTTTCTTTTCTCATTTTCTAACCAATGTTTTCATCTGTTAGGGTAAATGTTCCTTCCTTCCTTCCTTCCTTCTTTCTTTTCTTCCTTCCTTCTTACCTACCTACCTTCCTTGATTCCTACCTTCCTTTCTTCCTCCCTTCCTTCTTTCTTTTCTTCATTTGTTCATTCCCTCATTTATTCCTTCCTCCCTTCCTCCCTTCCTTCCTTCTTTCCTTACTGCCATCTGTCCTTCCTCCCTTCCTTCTTTCTTTTTTCATTTGTTCATACCCTTATTTATTCCTTCCTTCCTTCCTTCCTTCCTTCCTACCTTCCTCCCACATCATGATTTATTTACTAAATATATATAAATATATTGATTTCAAAGAATTAAAAACATCAATATATGTATTCAGTAACATGTTAAATATTAAAAAATGAGGAAAAAACCCTCCTGAGTAAAATCTTAAAGGTCTGACTTCAGATAATGGATTACACAAAGTTCATACATTACCTTATTTACTTATATTTGTAATTAAATTACATAACTCTGTTACATTTAACTAGTTTCTCCCCAACACTGACAACAATGAGTCTTAGTCTAAATGTCTAAGTACAGTTCATTCAGCTGTTTGAAGCTTTTAAGTGATATAGTTAATCATAGATGGATAGACAGATAGATAGATGGATAGATGGATGGATGGATGGATAGACAGATAGATGGATAGCTAGACAGACAGACAGATAGACAGATAGATAGATAGATAGATAGATGGATAGATGGATGGATGGATGGATGGATGGATGGAGATAGATGGATGGAGATAGATGGATGGATGGATAGATAGATGGATAGTTGGATAGATAGATGGATAGACAGATAGATAGATAGATAGTTGGATGGATAGATAGATAGTTGGATGGGTAGATAGATAGATAGTTGGATGGATAGATAGTTGGACAGACAGATAGTTGGATAGATGGATAGATAGATAGATGGATAGATGGTTGGATAGATGGATAGATAGATGGATAGATAGACAGATAGATGGATGGATAGTTGGATAGATAGATAGTTGGATAGAAAGATAGTTGGATAGATGGATAGATAGACAGATAGATGGATGGATAGTTGGATAGATAGATAGTTGGATAGATAGATAGATGGATAGATAGACAGATAGATGGATGGATAGTTGGATAGATAGATAGATGGATAGATAGATAGTTGGATTGATTGATGGATGGATAGATAGTTAGATAGAGAGATAGATAGATAGATAGATAGATAGATAGATAGATAGATAGTTGGATAGATGGTTGGATAGATAGATAGTTGGATAATTGGATAGATGGATAGATAGATAGATAGATAGATAACTTCATACAGGTATAGTAAAACAAACATAACTTTATAAAACACAACATAGATTTCGCGTAATACAACAAAAACAAGGGCGGAGACACGTGAGGTTCATAGTAGAAGTAGAAGTTGAGTCTATTTAAATAAGAGCTTAAATAATAGTAAATAACATAAAGGGCAGAGTACTAATGCTGTAGTGCTGTAATACGGATACTGTAATACCTTGTTGAGTTTTCAGAGTGGTGAGTACACAAGCATCGTGTTTGTACATCTCAACGGAAAGGTATTAAAAGGTCTTAAGTTTAATTTGCATGTCATTTAAGTCCTTCCTGCCGCACGCAGTAATGTTAGCCGTGTTTGTCGGCTGTCGTGAGAGCTAGCGGTGATGCGTGCGACGGTGGATCGTGCTGCAGGAAACTGTTTAATCTTTTTTTTTTTGGTTATTGCTGAGTTAGTCACCACCGTTGGATCGTCGGCAAGGAAAGAAGGGAAGGAAAGAGGGAAGGAAAGGAAGGAAGGATGAAGGAAGGAAGGGAGGAAAGAGGGAAGGAAAGGAAGGAAGGATGAAGGAAGGAAGGAAGGGAGGAAGGATGAAGGGAGGGAGGGAGGAAGAAGGAAGGAAAGGAGGGGGTGAGGAAGGAAGGAAAGGAGGGATGAAGGAAGGAGGGACAGAGGAAAGAAGTAAGGGAGGAAGGTAGGGGGAGGAAGGAAGGAGGGAAGGAAAGAAGGACAGAAGGAAGGAAGAAAGGGGGATGGAGGAAGGAAAGAAGGAAGGGAGGAAGGAAAGAAGGAAGGGAGGAAAGAGAGAAGGAGGGAGGGAGGAAGAACGAACTGAACAGACGGGGTCATTTTGACCCGGGAGGACGACACAAAGGTTAATGCAGTTTTTTTTGCTATTGCTGAGTTCGTCGGCAAACTGTCACTTAAATTAACTTTAATTATTTTCCACATATCTGTATCCGGGTCACGTTAATTAATTAATTAATTACACAGCTGGGAACTGCTGATTCAAACGTGAAGTAAATGTAAGTACTTGATAAATGATCGTAGGCGTTAGTGTGCGTACTGGTTTTCCGTCATTCTTTGATCAGTAAGACTATGAAAAAAGTATTTAATTAAATTCGGATTATACGTGGTGTTAAAAAGGTTTGAGTGAACCGTACGGAAAGTCTGGTGGTTTAATTATTCCGATATTAAATACTTGAACAGTTCATTGAGAGTTGAGAGTTCCCGTTTTGATTGGCAGCTAAACACTGTTACGGGTATCGATGCTAACGTTAGCTACAACTTGGCTCGATACCTTGAGCGGTACGACTGTAAAAAACTAATTTAATTAAATTCAGATTATACGTGGTTTTAAAAATGTAATCCGAAACTAAAATGCTACAACAGTTCATTGAGAGTTGAACAGAGTTCCCGTTTTGATTGGCAGCTAAACACTGTTACGGGTATCGATGCTAACGTTATGTCCAACTTCTATTTTATTAAATTCAGATTATATATATATATATGTGGTATTAAAAATGTGTGAGTGTATGCACGGAAAGTCATTGAGAGTCAAGCTAAAACACAATAACGGGTATTGATGCTAACGTTAGCCACAACTTGGCTATAGAGTGAAATTCTGGCTCGATACCTTGAACGGTACTGCTGTAAAGAATGTATTTAATTAAATTCAGATTATACATGGTATTAAAAATGTTTGAGTGTACGTACAGAAAGTCTTGACGCTGTAATTAGTCCGAAACTAAAATGCTACAACAGCTCATTGAGACTTGAGAGTTCCCGTTTTGATTGGCAGCTAAACACTGTTACGGGTATCGATGCTAACGTTATGTACAACTTTTATTTAATTAAATTCAGATTATACGTGGTATTAAAAATGTTTGAGTGTATGTACGGAAAGTCTTGACACTGTAATTAGACCGAAACTAAAATGGTACAACAGCTCATTGAGAGTCACGCTAAACACAATAACGGCTATCGATGCTAACGTTATCTACAACTTGGCTCGGTACCTTGAGCAGTATGGCTGTAAAAAATGTATAAATTAAATTCAGATTATATATATATTACGTGGTATTAAAAATGTTGGAGTGTACGTACAGAAAGTCTTGATGCTGTAATTAGTCCGAAACTACTACAACAGCCCATTGAGAGTCAAGCTAAACACAACAAGCTAACGGCTATTGATGCTAACGTTATCTACAACTTTGCCCTGGAGTTAGTTTGTGGCTCGGTACCGTAAAATATCCAGCAGACTTGTGTGTATTTTTTTTTTTGAAAACATATCTAAAAGTATTCTTGACTATTAAATATTTAACACAATAACCTTTTTTTTATCGCCTTGTTTTCATTTATATTCACTATTACAGGCAGTTTTTTTTTAAAGTGTTTAATTTGCAGGGTGTTCCTTCTCAGACGTTAAAATTTGAAGCTTTTATGAGTCAAACATGATTTTAAACTGAATATCTTTTTTATTTTTTAAACTGTCAATTGGACAAAACAAAACATTCAAAGACCTCTACGAAAGTATAACGGACATTTTTCACTATTTTTTTTTTTTACGATAAACAATAAATTAATAATAAGGGTGGGGGGGGAGAAAGGAAAAGAGGAAAGAAGGAAGGGAGGAAGGTAGGGGGAGGAAAGAAAGAGAGAAGGAGGAAGGAAAGAAGAAAGGAAGGAAGGATGGAGGGAGGAAGGAAGGAAGAAAGGAAGGAAGGAACAGTCAAAACAGAAGGGGTCAATTTGACCCGGGAGGACGACACAAAGGTTACTACCTGAAAGACTAAGACTAAGATTAAAACTAAATAAAACTAAACTGAAATTTAAAAAAAGCAAACTGAAAAACTAAATAAAAAAAATAAAAAATAAAGAAAATTTCAAAACTATAATAACCTTGGTGCAGAAGGGCCCAAAAACGCATTAATAAGAGCTAGCCCTTTTTAATTGTCCTCCAGTGTAATACCATCTATCCACCCTTGCAGTGACGCATTGGATGCATATCGTCAGGTGAAAGGAATGTTATCTGCCGAGATAATGTGCCGTCACCGGTGTGAAAGGGGAGGGGGGGGGGGGTAATGTGCAGCGAGGGCCGATCTCTGCTGTCATTTATTATGTCGGTTTGTTTTATGATGAATCCACATTTTATTTGGATTATGATTTATACTGTGAAAGGGTCAGTGAGTGGAGTATAGTGTGTGTGTGTGTGTGTGTGTGTGTGTGTGTGTGCTCTACCTGTACATCCAAAGTTTTTACAGTCGGACCTTGAGCCTTTGGCCTGCGAGGTGTCGTTTGAAGCCTCGTAACTCGACTTGAGGAATTTATACACCGCTCTGAATGAACATTTCTCTGCGTCGGCGGCGTCTGACTCACCGCTCAGCTATGCGGGCCCGCCTCCCTTGTGTGTTTGCACTCTGCCGCACGCTTTAGTCAGTCATGCGTCAGTTTGCATTAGAGCAGCGAGCCTCGGCCTGGTTGTTTACCTTGGAATGTGAAACCTGCAGGGAGGTGTGTGTGTGTGTGTGTACTCGCGCTTCGACTGATATCAGGTTTTTGTTTTTTTCCTAATATGTGGAACCGGTATTGATTGATTGATATCCCAGGCTAATTAATTTTCCTCCCCGAAACATCACAAGAATTTGGTGTTTTCCTCCCCAGGAAACTCTCCGATAAGCTCCTTAAAACACACGCAGACCATCATGTGACACTTTAAACTCTCCACTGAAACCCTCGGTTATTAATTGGTCGGGTTAGCTGTTATGTAAAGGGCCCTTTCTAGAGTCAGTAATGTGGCTTATTTGCAGTAGATAAAGTAGCTGCACCCGCCTGTTTTTATTTATAATTGTTAGTTTTATCAATTAAAATGTCAGAAAATAGTGAAAATGCCCAAAGTAGCAAATGAAATGATAGTTATTTTTGATAATTGGTTGATCATTTTGACTCTTTTTTTTTTAAGGATTTCAGCTTCTTAAATGTGAATATTTTAATACTGTTCCTTCTTTCCTCCCTCCTACTCTCTTTCCTTCCTCTCTCTTTCCTCCTTCCTTCCTCCTTTCCTTCTTTTCTTCCTCCATCCCCCTTTCTCTTCCTCCTCCCTTCCTCCCTTCCTTCCTTCCTTCCTTCCTTCCTCCTCCAACCCCCTTTTTTCCTTCCTTCTGTCCTTCTTTTCTTTCCTTCCCCCCGTCCTTCCTTTCTTTCCTCCCTTCCTCTGTCCTTCTTTGCTCCCTTCCTCTACCTTCTTTTCCTTCCTCCCTTCCTTCTTTCCTTTCCTTTTCCTCATTCCTCCTACCTTCCTTTCCTTTATCCCTTCCTTCTTTCCATTCCTTTCCTTCCTTCCTTCCTTCCTCCCCCTTCCTTCCTTCCTTCCTTCTTCCTCCCTCTCAGTTTTCTTTCCATATATGACAGAAAAAGCACCGAATCCTCACAGTTAAGAGGTTTAAAAATAAAAATAAAAATGATTATTAAAATAGTTGCTCGTTAATTTTAAGTGACTAATTGTTAGAGCTCTAATTCTGATGTATTAGTCCGGCAGGTTTCTGACAGTGTGTGTAATCCTTGCAGGTGTAACCAGTCCCATCCTGTGGTGTGTGTGTGTGTGTGTGTATTTGTTCTCTTACATGCTCTCGTGCACTGTGCACATAGAGATGTTCTCACCAGTTAGACACTTGTTGAACCTGCTGTGAAAACCAGTACGAGCGACATTGCGACATTGCGACACAGCGCAGCTCACACTGGTCAACAAGCAGCGAGCTGTCAGTCCTCACGGAGCTCAGGTGACATGTGGTTTAAACCCTCCTGTTGTCCTGGAGGAGGGAGGAAGGAAGGAAGGAAGGAAGGAAAGAGGGAGGGAGTGAGGGAAGGAAGGAACGAGGGAGGGAGGAAGGGAAGAGGAAGGAAGGAGGGGAAGAGGGAAGAGAAGGAAGAAGGAAGGAAGGAAGGAAGGGAAGGAAGGAGGAAGGAAGGAGGGAGGGGAGTGAGGGAAAGAAGGAATTAGGACGGAGAAGGAGGAAGGAAGGAGGGAGGGAGGGACCGAGGGAAGGAAGGGAATGAGGGAGGGAGGGAAGGACGGAAAGGAGGAAGGAAGGAAGGAAAGGTCGGGAGGACGGAAGGAAACGGGTCGGAAGGAAGGAAGAATCTTTGGCATTTTATTTTGAAAACACTCCGATTAATTGATGATCACCAAAGTTGCCAATGAATTAAAGATCGCCTAATTGATTAGTCGACTTAACACTCACAGCTTCAGTTCGTCTCTCTTTGACTAAAAACAGGAAAGTAAACCAGGAGCAGTATTTTTTGGGCTCATGGAGGTATTTCCGTCAGCCATGGCCGGCAGCAGTCTGAGCTCCTAAAAGCAGTGAAGCATGCGAGACGCACTACAAGTGGCTATTGAATGACTGACAGTGAAATGGAGGCCGGGCCCGCCGCTGCCAGCTGGTCCTTCGCTCTCTCTCCGAGGGGGGGGAAAAAAACTGTGCCGGAAGAGCGACGAGTTTAGGTCAGCGGCTCCCCTTCCAGCTCGGCGATTAGAGGACAGGATTTAGTGGTGAGAGGGAGAGAGGAATCAAATAATGGGATGTGGACAGCCAGCCAACCGGCCCCGACTTTTTTCTCTGGGATCAGCCGTTGGGTTTGGCAGAAGCCTCCCTCGTCTTCCCGAAGCTAATTTAGAGCCCAAAGCTGAGGGGGTCTTCTCCGGGCCCCTTTCATTATTCATCAGCTGAAAAAGGACCCAGTTCAGTTTCTCCCTTCAGCAGCGAGCCACGACTCTCTCTCTCTCTCTCTCTCTCTCTCTCTCTCTCTCTCTCTGTGTGTGTGTGTGTCTGTGTGTGTGTGTGTTTGTGTGTGTGTGTGTGTGTGTGTGTGTGTGTGTCGCTTTTTACTCTGCTAGTTTGATTAGATGCTCCTCCTTGCTTTTGTTTTTGGGATGAAAGAAGGAAGGAAGGATGGAAGAGAGGAAGAAGGAAGGAAGGGAGGAAGGAAGGGAGGAAGGATGGAAGGAAGGAAAGGATGGAAGGGAAGAAGAAGGCAGGAAGGATGGACGGAAGGAAGAAGATGAAAAGAGGGAGGGTCTAGTTGGTGGTTATATTTGTGAGTTGTCATATTCATCAGCTGAAAAAAGGTCCCAGTACCACTCTGTGTGTGTGTGTGTGTGTGTGTGTTGTGAGTGTGTGTGTGTGTGTTTCTCTGAAGTCTGCTGTAGTTTTTGTTTTTGCCGACTTAGCGTTAGACAAAACTTTAAAGGAATGATGCGTCTAATTACTTTATAAAACTGCTTGTTAACTGTATTGATTAGTTTCATACCAGGGTTACCCCCTTCCTTCCTTCCTTCCTATCCTTCCTTCCTTTCTTCCGCCCTCCCTCCCTCCTTCTTTCCTACCTTCTTTCCTTCTTCCTTCCTTACCCCTTCCTTCCTTCATTCCTTCCTTCCTTCATTCCTTCCTTCTTTCCTCTTTCCTCCTTCCTTCCTTCCTTCCTTAAAATAGTTATATTCAAGCACTTTTAAATGAGTTTCTGATCACCAGCAGATGCAAAAACTAAACAACCAAAACTAAATAAGTTGAGTGATAGCAGGAACATTTCCACAACTTCCTAACTTTGTGTCACATGACTTTAAATCAAACACCTGCAACACGTGCGAGGGTCATAAACCCCCCCACCCCCCCCCCCAAAAAATAAAAAGTAAGGCAGCAGCGGGTTTTAAAGCAGCGTGGTAGGGTTAGGGTCTGCAGTGAGCTCACTGTTGGGCCGAAGGGTTGCCCCAGAAACCTCCAGGGCGATGCGTCAGCGCTGCTTGTGGAATGCCGCGGGCCGGTTTCCTCCCATTGTGGCCGGCTAGAGGGACACCCCCCACTTATTTCTCCCCCACCCCCGTCTCTCCTCCTCCACCCCTCCTCAGAGGTGAATAGAGGACTCAGTGAAACGCCAGACTAGCCAAAAAAACCCCCAACCAACCAACCAACCCCCCTGTTCTCCACTCATACACACACACACACACACACACTCATCCGCACCTCCTCCTCTTGAAAACTCTCAGACCAACACACTGAGCTTCTGCACATAAATTAAACTTTATATGATGTATGTTATGTATTTTTTAATTTTGTATTGATTAGGAAGAAGGAAGGAAAGGAAAGAAGGAAGGGAGGAAGGTAATGAAGGAAGGACAGAGGAAAGAAGGAAGGACAGAGGGAGGGAGGGAGGGGAGAAAGGAAAGAAGGAAGGGAGGAAGGTAGGGGGGAGGAAACAAAGAGAGAAGGAGGGAGAGAGAAGAAAGGAAGGGAGGGAGGAAGGAAGGAAAGGAAGAGAGAAGGGGGAGGGAGGATGGACAGACAGAAGGAAAGAAGGAACAGCCTATCTTTCTCCACACACACACACACACACTCATCCCCACCTCCTCCTCTTCAAACTCTCAGACCAACACACTGAGCTCTGGCTTCTCAACATAAATTAAACTTTATTATGATGCATGTTATGTATTTTTTAAATTTTGCATTGATTAGGGTCCGACTGATACTGGCTTTAAGGGGCTGATGCGATATTAGGGAGCAAAAACATTCCAATATTGGCTGATAATGTTATTTGTGCAGAACATAAACACACATTTTTTAGCAGTTATCCCTCAAATGTGATTTACAAACACACGCAATAAAGATTTCGTTATTATATGAATTTTTAATGTAGCGCCATACCGGTGTATTTCATCACACAACGTTAGGAACGCTGCCTGACACTGTTTCAGGCGGGGACCCTTTTCAGTGTTGCACTTCCTGCCGCTCAACAAACAGCAGAAGATGTTTGCCTGCCGAGCGAGTTACCATGACGATAGTTCACACATCACATCCTGGTTTTTAATAATTAGTCAGTAAACTCAGCATCGTCTGACGCAGGCTGGAAACTCTGCACTTTTATTTACAGTTAAAAACATTTCACTGTGGCTTCCTGTCTAAGCTTTTCAAAATAAAACCTTTGTTACTGTGCTCTCTTCTTCTTATTATTAACAAACAAAGTTGGGGCTGTAAATTACGGGAGATTCCCGGGAGAAAAGACAAAATGGGAGATGAGTCTAAAATACGGGAAAAACGGGAAAAACGGGAATGTTGGCAGCTCTGATATTATTATATTCATCATGACAGTAAAATAATCCATCCTAAGTCAATCTACTGCAGTAGAGTAGTAGTTCCTCTCTCAACTAGTAGAAGATGTTGTGAACAGCTGATTATGCATGAAAAAAAATACTGTCATATACCTTGAAACCGTCTTTTATTTTGAAAAATACTGTGAATTACATTTTGGTCATATTGCCAAGCACTAAAGTAAGATTTTTCACTATTTTCTAGCTCATTATAGACCCGTGTTGTGAGGTTTCTGTTAATTAAATCTCATCTCTGGTTGTTTCCTCCTTCAGGCAGACGAAGCCTCTGACGTTCGCTGACTGTATCGGAGATGAGCTTCCGATCGGCTGGGAGGAAGCGTTCGACCCCGTCGTCGGAGCGTACTATGTCGACCACAACACCAGTGAGTTCTCCACCTCGGCCTCCATCTTTACTCTCTCTGTTTCTACCTCCATCTTTACTCTCTCTGTTTCTACCTCCATCTCCTCCTTTACTCTCTCTCTCTCTCTCCTTCCATCCATCCTTCCTTCCCTCCTTCCCTCTATTCTTTCTTTTTTTCTTTCTTTCTTTCTGTCTTTCTTTCTTTCTTTCTTTCTTTCTTTCTTTCTTTCTTTCTTTCCTTCCTTCCTTTGTGTCATCTGTCCTTCCTTCCCTCCTTCCTTCACTCCCTTCTTCTCTCCTTCTCTCCTCCTTCTTCTTTCTTCTTTTCTTTCTTTTCTCTTTTCTTTCTTTCTTTCTTTCCTTCCTTCCTTTGTGTCATCTGTCCTTCCTTCCCTCCTTCCTTCCTTCCTTCACTCCCTTCTTCTCTCCTTCCTTCCTTCCTTCTTTTTTTCTTTTTTTCTTTCTTTCTTTCTTTCCTTCCTCCCTTTGTGTCATCTGTCCTTCCTTCCCTCCTTCCTTCCTTCACTCCCTTCTTCTCTCCTTCT